>WOGN01007769.1:0-11647 GCA_015342105.1 Leptinotarsa texana | reverse complement strand
TAATTTTGTAATTGTTTTTTTCAGGGTTTTCAAATCAATTTATATTAGATTAGACAATGGAAGTCCGAACTGATGAAATACACCACAAAACATTGTCAACCACCTTCAAACAAACGTAGCTAATATTAGTAATTTTTTCTTGTGGAACTTTTCACACTGAATATAACTATTCAAGCATATTTCAATTATTTAATAAATTCACATAAACACTAACTGATACAATTTAATTAAAAATTATCACTATAATGGTTTTACAAAAAACTCCGCTATGCAATTTCTTGTTCAAGCGGGAGAAATTGTAATCAAACAAATACTATCAGTTTAAATTGTTTAAATATTCATATTAACTAATTAGATGTTTCAGAAACACTCAATTTCTTATACATTTGGGAAAAACCACATGCTCCACTGTTATCTAATCCATATCTATCAATATGTTTACATGAGGATTAGCTTAATCACAATTTTTGAATTTGTTGAAGAGAGAATTTTCAAAGGTGAGTCAATGAATTGATCAGATGTTCAAAATATCTAGAACATATTCAATGATTACGCATAAACTGAACGGGGTTATCAGTATTGTTGCTCCTAGTTGGAATGTTCTGCAAAAATATCATGTGAAGGCCTAAATATGGGGCCTTCTTCATTCGATTGTTGTTGACAGGTACAGCAATTCCAGCGTATGTCCTGAGTAAAAACACGGTGGCTTTTTATTTTTTCTGAAGTTTTTGTGAGATTGACGAGACACAAGTGTTGCTTTATACTGTAGCCTTACGTGCTATAGCGTACTAATATAAGAGGTTGGTGAAAAATTTCAGCGTTGGCGAGAATAGTCACCGAATGGTGGCTCGCAAGCAATCCAGTTCTTCAGACAACTTAATTCGGCATAGGCAATCACATCGATTGCCAATGAAACAGTTGATAAATAGCACAGTGTAACAAAAGCACTGATAACGGAAAAAGCAACAAAACTTTATTAAACAATAAAAAAGACAAGAGATTATTGAAAGTATGCAACTTCCTTGACTGCCTATCTATGACGCGCGCTTTTCTTCCTCGCTATCATCTGGCGGAACTCCAGGCTCTAATGGAAGTGACTAGAGTCCCGCTAGGTAGTCATTGGAAGCGACTAGGGTGTCACGTTTCACTAAACCCGCTAAAAAATAAGAAGTATCGATTTAATTGGACTATTATAAAAAAAAAGTTATCCTAGAATATCATACAGAACTGGAGGACTGTTATTTCCTGACTGAGGAAATAATTCTCCACGCAAGACGTGGAGTGCTAATGGGATCGTCACTTTCATTAAATCATAGCCAACATATGAATGGAATGGTTTGAAGCCCTGAGTTTGATTGTGATATGTTGGCGACACCTTTTAGTATGAAACCGTGGTAACACTGAACTCAATGGCGGTGCAAGACCTAAATTGAATGTGAGCAAGGTACACTTCGCGAGGCTCTCTGATGGTGCAAGAAGAAAGGTTATTGAAATGAAAAAAAACACTTGAAATCAAACAAATTTTTATTAATCAAGAAACGCTTACTGAAATTGTTACTTACCTACGGTTTTGAAACATTAAACAAAATAAAAAAATGACTCAAAGGTATTATATATGATGAAATTTTCCGATACTTCATGAAAATCTATAACTGAAATTCAAAAGTAATAAAAAACATGTCTAGGTCGTCGTATTAAAACCCCACTGAAAGTCACTGACACTGATTTAGTCACTTTACTTTTATTGAAGAAACTCACATTTTTCTGCTGAATCGGATTCCCGTTTTCTTCCTTCCTCTTTTAGTGCCTAATCCTGACATGATTGATGAATTATGAAGAATGTACCAATTTTATATCCGTAACCTGTACCGTACCTATATCCGTAACCTGTACCGTACCTGTATCCGTAACCTGTACTTGAGAATAATCAACTTATAAGAAATGGACTAATTCAGTGTTACTATTTTTCGGGTTTGAAGGACATCGATTTTTCGAATTTCTTTCTGACATTTCGCTGGGTAGCTTCTTCAGAGGTTTATACTTCCTTAGTTATCTCCGATGACTGGATATTACACCTGCGTAAAGGGAATTTATGTTGAACAGGTATTTTGGTGTGCTGAATTAGGTTGATTGCGTAAAGCGTGTTTATCTTGACTCAGGTGGTTTGGTGTGCTAATACCTGTACCTGGATTAGGAACCATTGTTCCATACCATTCGTCGGCCCTTTGATACCTGCCGTCATGCTATTTGGTATTCTTGAACTTCTTAGAATGGGATTCCATATTTGGTTAACATCCACAACTTTTTTTCTGTTGAAATTGTCTTTGTGTTTGAGGATCCCTATTGCCTCCAGTACCAGTCCTCTATGGTATTCCCGGTTGGAGGCAATAAAATATGGACTATTTTAGACTTTCATGAAAATTCCTTTTTATTTTTTTCATATTTTAAAATATAAAAAAAGCGTTCTCAAATGTGGATCATTCGAAAAAGACGGCCCGTGTATTATAATACACATACAATTTACTTTATCATGTTTATTTATTGGCGCACTCTCTTTCAAAAAAAATGATTCACTTACCGCATCGGATCTTAATCATTACTCGTGTTTATTATTTTTTCAATGAAGTGCCAATGAAAAGAAACAAAACTCAATAACAAAAAGCTTAATCGTTTTTCTCTTTGCAGTTGACACCCGAAGATGAAGAACGAAGAAGGCGTAGACGAGAACGAAACAAAATCGCAGCGACTAAATGCCGCTTGAAGAAGAGGGAACGAACCGCCAACCTGATCCACGAGTCTGAAACCTTAGAAACTCAAAACATCGAATTGAAAACCCAACTCCAAGAGCTGCAGGGTCAAAAACAATCTCTGATGGACATGCTGTCTATTCATCGACCCCATTGCCAACACAACATCGGTCCTGCCACCCGCGATCTCCTCTATAGGCTTCCTCCAGTATCGTCCGTCATGGAAACCCATTCCTATAGTAGGCCGTCTTCTGTTGATTCTAGCTTCAGGAATAACAACCAAGAATCATTCTCTTCTAGGTCAGCTAGTGTCTCAGTCTCTAATAACCTCACATACACCAGGTCTGGATTCTGCAAACCGCCCAGCATCGTAATAGAAGAGGTGAATGAAGACTACGAACTCGGTCAGTTCACGAATCTTGAAAGTTACCCTTACAGCTCACCCTGCCACAATTATTCTGGAAACGGAAACTATAACAGCACAGGAATTGACAATGGCTGTATGGCGTGATTGTTTACTTGTATTGTATACGTATTTTTAGATATTTTTTTAATTGAGTTAGGACATCACTCAGAGATTGTTCTCTTTATATTTTTATAAATCGATACTATTTATTTGTGCATCATTAAGATAATTTCATTGCTGTTATATATAGTAGGTGGCTGAATACATTTTTATCAATCCCTTCACAATACCTATTCGTTTTTCATATTGGTGGATATTAGGCATGATTGGTACTTGGAAGGAATAACAAATAAGGCAAAGACACTAAACAGAAAAAAATAGTAAGCAATATCATTTTAGGCTTATTACATATTCAATGTTATATGTCAATCCATTGAAACTATCCTTTCATTTTCAATAACTTTTTCTTTGTTTCTCATTAAAGTCTTCTATTCAAGTTTTCGCTTTTGGATTTTATTTTCAAGGTTTACAATTATATTATATTATTATATTATATAATTGAGAATTTCTTCAGCAGGTACTATATAAAGTCATAATCTCAATGATTCCAGAATCGTCTCAAGGAAAATTATTCTCAGCGTCATCTTTTATGTGTTGTTGAGAGATGGAAACTGAAACCATTTATATATTTCTAGAGATTATACAGTGTGTCCCAGCTAAAACGTGTCACCCCCCAATCTGCGAACTCGTGAAAAAATCAAAAACCGCATATTATTCTTCAATACTGTGGTGTACCCAAAGTGAACCTTACTTACGATAATGTAATGAAAAATTAAAATATCTTGATGAAACTTAGCTTTCATTAAAACTTCCACAACACTTGATCAATCCTCAATTTCAGTACACCGATGTATTTGGTATTGAATTCCCTTCAAAATGATGTACCACAAATATAGTCCCATTGAAAATTCTGAAGTAGGCGGTGCTGGAGATAAGGGGGATGGACAACACAATGATGATGTATTTGGTGAAAGTATTCCTCCTTGAAATAAAAACCGACGGGTCTGAGCGATTTTCAATTTTTTTCACGAGTTCGCAGACTAGGGGGTTTTGACACACTGTATATATTTTTCCAAGCATCTGAACTTGGAAATTGTGTTATATAATTGAACTAGATACATTTCTCACATAAGTGTAGGTTAATTTGTATTTAATGCCACCTAAAGGATGCAATATCTTTTACAATATCACCACTTCTAAGATTTAATAAGTAGTTTGTTAGTTATTGTTTAGTAATTCACCTCATTTGTTACATGTTACCAGATCTGATATGGAGTCTACTGATGTTAAGGATTTTATAAGTATATAAAACTTGTTTTGTTACTATTACAATTAATGAATATCGGTGCATATTACGCATTCCACAGAATAGAAAATATAGTATTTCTTATTTTCTTTAATTATTAAATGTTTTAATATTTTTTTGTATATGTGTTACTGCCAAATTTTTATTTTTTTCTTTTTATTCATGCAAGTTTGAAATATTTTAATATTGTTTTTAGTTCATATTTTTCTATTTTTGCTAGGTTTAGTTTCTTGTACCTTTTTACACTTACCTCTGTTTTAGATGTAGATTGTAGATAAAAAGATGTATTGAGGTTTTTTAAAGAATTTGAGCTATAAAAGTACCTGTATTCTCAACACCCAATGAAATAGTTGTGTACAAGGTATCTACCCCTTCAATTAGTAAATACCAAACATACAAATATTTTTATCTTTGCAACCAGTCAACAATAAATACATATTTTTACATTTGCTTGAATGGGTTGTGATTGTTGATAATTGTCAACAGTAACGTATTCAGGTTTTATTCCTGAATTTATGTGCATCATATGACATGAAAACTGTATGAGGGGCACAATCCATGATGAATGAACCATTTGTCACTGTTATATATGTTACATTAAGGCCCACATTACAATAAAACATTTTTCAAGTCACTCATGAATCTGTTTCAAATCTACTTTCTCTGGTATTTCCTGCGAGGAGAATTTGCTCCCTTGGTGTCCTCCCTGATTATGAATACTTCAATACATTTTTTTAGGTGCATATACTTTGCAGGCCATTTTCTGATAGGCTCATTTTACTGGTTATTCTCGTATGTGAAAAGAGAGATTTTCATTTAAACATAAGTCACAACCGTTATAAATAAACCTGTCAAGGATAACCCTGCTTATTTTTCATAACTTTGTTAGTTACTTAGGCAATTATTTGAAATAATTCGCTTTAAGAACATGCTTGTCCTAATTTTATAAACTATAATGCTTCTTTCAAAAGCGTTGCAAATATTTCCAACCGATTCAAAATCAATTTTCATTAAAATAATCTTGAAATTTATTGTCGAATTTGATTTTTTGTAGATTTTTGGTAGTAACGACTATGAAAAAAGTTGGAAATATTTTGGAACATAAATACCTATTTGATGTTTGGAACTGTGCTGTTTTTGTTATGAAATAGCATATGTTTTGTAGTTCAAAATTTTCATAGACAACTACTTAAAGAGTTTAATTGTGATAAAGATGATTGATCAGTCATCTATAAATTTAAGAAAAATTTCTTTTTGGTAGAACACACATTGAATTTTACTATTCTTGTGCCATCACTTTATTTTTTACATAGATCTTTCTATTTTTATAAAAAAATACACAATGAAATTCATGTTGAATTGGATTTCTTTTTTATTTACCAGACAGAAAATTTTGATTATCAATGGATGAATTTGAAATATTATGTGAATTGAAGCTGGATGTTTTTTAACAGAAACTCTAAATGAAACGTTCTTTCTGAACGCCAAAACAATTCTTGAAGATATGTAAGGTTTACACTCTGATTAGCTTTTACATACATAACTTTTCTTCAAAATTTATTTAGGTACCTATTTTTTTATTGTTGCGAATCTGAAGTTACCCAGTAACAATTGAAACGGGTAGTGTATATAATTTCATCAAACAAGTTTTGTGCCTTATTCCTGAATTGGTGAAAAATAAATGTTTTCTTTTTGCAACTGTTTTATTAAAAATGGTTTAGAATAGAATAGCCTACCCAATAATAACCACAAACCAAGAAAATAAGAAATTTGTAGAAAGCAAAGTGTTAACAAGGTCTTACCTTTCAACGTGCAATTATTTATATGGATCAGGCCCATCTTGAACAGAGAACACACGTCTTTCCAGAGAAAAAATCGACCTCTTATTCATAATAACTGTTGATCCAATGAGTAGAACTGTCCGCTCATGCTAGCTAGTAGTAGATGGAAATTAAAGAAAAGTTAATTTCCACTAGAGAGAACTTATAGTTATGATATGGGAGAAAATTTTGAAGTATGAGTTTTCATTACACTTTGCGGGGTTAAACAATATCAGAAAATATTCTGTCAAGGAAGTCTATGAATCGACTGACAACAGAAATTACCTGCCATATATTCAATTGTATGGTGGATCACAACAAAAACAATGACGAATCCTCTATATCTCAGTGTTGTTTTTGAAATATGAGTTTGTGATGGAAATATAGACAAAAGTTCCAAAGAGTACCATCAATAAAGATAACTTATTAAAATGGGAAAGATATTCAAGTTGCCGTCAATGGATGATATCCAATGAGAAGGATCGTTATTGCTTTGAATAAAGTGGCAGTATTCCAGAATGAGTCGAAAATCATCTTCAAGTCACAACAAGCCAATTGGGGAATATTAGGACGAGCATCTTCATTTTTTCAATTTAACGGCATTGATCTTTCTTTATTCTGACATTTCTAAAAACTTATGTGAATGTGGTTCCCAATAGACTTCGTGGAAAATTTCTGATGAGTTGACGATTTGTAACGATGTTATCTCATAATTCAAAATTTGAATTTTTTTTGTAATTTTCATATTCAAGTCCGATTTTCAATTGATGGTTCCGAATAAGAAGCTACAGAAATGATAAAATAGTCAAAATCAATAAAATAAATGTATTGAAATAACTATAATTGGACAATAATATTTTATCAAATGTTTATTTCATTTCCTGTTGAATGCCCTTCATTAATTGTCATTCAATTTTGACTGATGGCTCTCTGGCTAATAATCAAAATTTGAATTTTTTCATAATGAATATTGTGTTTTTCATTCCTTCAATTCAATAATTGCAGCTGTCTGATAATTTTTAATGATTATGAAAATAATAAATAATATAGTACCTACATACATCTGATTGCTGTGGAATTTGAGGCAGAATTTCCAGAAGCTCTTAAAGCCATTAGAGAGCAACACAACATTGATGATTATCTCGATAATGTAGATACCATTGAAGAAGCAAAGAAAATATCGAATGTGATCAAAGTTCATAGTCGAAGAGGTTTTGTCATACGAAACTGGTCTAGTAATTCCAAAGATGTTTTGAAGTACATATCTCAAGAGCTTCGAAATTCCAGAGAAAAAAATATGGACCTAGAAAAGGAGTTGCTATTTTGAAACCCAAATAAAGATGTTTTCTTATTTTCAATAAAGTGGGACACAGAAGACCTCAAAATGTTAGGTACTTGCCAAAAACGTAATGAAAAGGGTTATATTAAAAACAGTCATATCAATCTTTGATCCTTTTGGCTTCCTAAGTACTTTCACAACAGCTGCTCTAATTTTCTTTCAGAACATTTGGCGTTCAAATAATAGATGAGATGATGATCTGAATGAAAAAAAATATGAAAAATGGAGAGTGTTGATAGAATCTTGAAAAAATTTCAACTTAGTCCATTTCTCTTTATGTTTCCAATATTTTTGAAGCGAAAGAAATCCAGATTCATATTTTCGGTGCTTAGGCCTATGCAGCTGGTGCCTACCTTCGAAACAAGAAAAAAATCTATCCAAACAATTTTTGTTATGTCAAAGTCCAGAGAAGCCCCCATCCGACAAATCAGTGATGTTACGTGCAGTACAATTGTACTGAATCTAGTACAATCTAGTACAATATTTTAATTTTATTTGTTTGGTTGTAGCTTGTATGTTAATTTTTTGTAAATTCAGTTTTTGTTTATTAAAATTGTTATTTTTGGTTAATCTTATTAATTTTGTAATTGTTTTTTTCAGGGTTTTCAAATCAATTTATATTAGATTAGACAATAAAAGTCCGAACTGATGAAATACTCCACAAAACATTGTCAACCACCTTCATTTTTCATATACTCTGAACAAAATTCAGTATCAGGTATGGATAGAAAATCATGGAATAATAGTTGATAAAAGCAATCAGTCAGAAAAAATTGCTTGCAAAATAGGTTTACAGGGCGATACAAATTTTTGAATTCAAATAATTTTTTCCACTTGAAAATTCTGCTTTTTATATGTTCCGCACGAAATTAACAACGGAATTGTATAGGAAATTATGAAATAACAATGACAGAAAATAACCAATGAGAAATAACCGCTTGAAAAAAATGTTTGTTCGATGGAAACAATGTATAACTGCTTTGTTACATATAATTCAATTTTTCATATACTCTGCACAAAATTTAGTCACAGAAATCGATCGGAAATTATGAAGTAACAATTGAAGAAAGCAACCACTGTGAAATAATTGCTTGCAACATTGGTTCACAGGGTGGAAAAAAGTAATGAAGTTGATTAAATTTTTTCGTATATAATTCACTTTTTCATATACTCCGCACGAAATTTAGAAACGGAAATGTATAGTGAATCATGAATTAACAATAGTAGAAAGTAGTTAGTGCGAAATAATCGCTTGCAAAATTGGTTCACAGGGTGGAAAAAAATAATGAAGTTGATTAAATTTTTTCATATATAATTCACTTTTTCAAATACTCCGCACAAAATTTAGTAACGGAAATGTATAGAGAATCATGAATTAACAATACTAGAAAGCAACCACTGCTGCTTTTACTGCTCAATTTTTCATATACCCTGCACAAAATTTAGTAACAGAAATCGATCGGAAAACATGAAGTAACAATTGAAGAAAGCAACCACTGTGAAATAATCGCTTGCAAAATTGGTTCACAGGGTGAAAAAAAATAATGAAGTTGATTAAATTTTTTCATATATAATTCACTTTTTCATATACTCCGCACAAAATTTAGTAATGGAAATGTATAGAGAATTATGAATTAACAATAATAGAAAGCAACCACTGCTGCTTTTACTGCTCAATTTTTCATATACCCTGCACTAAATTTAGTAACAGAAACCGATCGGAAATCATCAAGTAACAATTGAAGAAAGCAACCACTATGAAAAAATCGCTTGCAAAATTGGTTCACAGGGTGGAAAAAATAATGAAGTTGATTAAATTTTTTCATATATAATTCACTTTTTCATATACTCCGCACAAAATTTAGTAACGGAAATGTATAGAGAATCATGAATTAACAATGGTAGAAAGTACTTAGTGTGAAATAATCGCTTGCAAAATTGGTTCACAGGGTGGAAAAAAATAACAATGTTTTCTCATTTTTTCCGTATATAATTCATTTTTCATATACTCTGCACAAAATTCAGTATCAGCTATCGATAGAAAATCATGGAATAACAGTAGATAAAAGCAACTACTCAGAAAAAATTGCTTGCAAAATAGGTTTACAGGGTGATAAAAATTATTGAATTCAAATAATTTTTCCACATAATATTAAGTTTTTCATATGCTACGCACGAAATTAAATAACGGAATTGTTTTGGAAATTATGAAATAACAATGATAGAAAATAACTTTTGAGAAATACTAGCTTGAAAAAAATGTTTGTCCGATGGAAAAAATGTATTGAGTTGGCTGCTTTTACTGCTTTGTTACATATAATTAAATTTTTCATATACTCTGCACAAAATTTAGTAACAGAAATCGATCGGAAATCATGGGGTAACAATTGAAGAAAGCCACCACTGCGAAATAATCACTTGCAAAATTGGTTTATAGGGTGAAAGAAAATAATGAAGTCAACTCATTTTTTACGTAGACAATGTACTCTGCACAAAATTTAGTAAAGGATATCAATAGAAAATCATGACGTAACAATTGAAGAAAGCAAAATAATCACTTGGAAAATTGGTATACAGGGTGGTTCAAAATATTTTTTCCATATAATATTCAGTGTTTCATATACTCCGCAAGAAATTAAAAGACGAAATTTATAGAAAATTTTGAAATAACAATAGTGTGAAACAACCACTCTGAAATAATCTCTTCAAAAATAGGTTTACAGGGTGAATGAAATTAATTGTTGCATATAATTAAATTTTTCATATACTCCCCACAAATTTTTTCAACGGAAATCGATAAAAATCATGAAGTTAAAGTTGAAGGAAGCAACCACTGCCTAATTTTCGCTTGCAAAATTGGTTTTCAAAATGAGAAAAAAATAAGTCAGTTGTTAATTCAGAAATTTAGCAAATTTCCACACCACCCAGGAGGTAAAAGATCCCCTTTCACAATAGAAGTATTATTGAAAAATATCATTTTTCTATTATGCATTCTCCACCAATGTTTTCATTCCTCATCGATGGATTTCAGACATTTTTGAAACAGATATTCAAAACCCTAGATTTTCGCCCAGTCACACGTTCTGAATAGAGTTTACTTGTATTCATACACCAGCAAACAATCATTTTACATAAAAAGTAGTGATGAGACAATTTCATTTCTCCTTAGTAACAGCATGTAACAGTGGCATGTCAAATTTTGTTCTATTCTGCCAACGAATATTAAAACTGCATATCTGGGGGCGAGTAGTGATTGATAAATTTATATGATTGGTTTGACAAAATGATTACATTAAGTGGATGTTTAGATTGTATGAATTCATTTTGTGAAATTTTTACTGAACTCATCGTTATTTCTTTTTGTTTGGTCTTCATTGCATAAGTATTTAGATATCTACGTATTATGATACATAAAGTCTACTGTTTACGAATTATATTAATCCAATAATATTCCTGTTTGAAAACACGTAACAAACATTTCATATGTTTTTCTAAGAGTCGCTAGGAGTAGCTGAGCTGGTGGTATTACTTTTTTCAATAGGAATGAACACGCCTCAAGAAGCTAGGATTTTTTCCTTTTCTTTGATTAGATACATTATTTCAATTATTTGTGACATTTCGTTTCTTTCTGTAGTATACTGTTCTTTCCTAGTGTAATCACTAATTACACAAGTGTTCACTTAATTTTTGTATTCATCCATTTTATCTAATTTTAAGACAACCATAGAGAAAACCTACATTTTTATCTTTTTTATCGCTCTTCTGGGTATTGAAGAAGAAATAACAATATCTTTTAACTTTGATAGTACCATTAATTCATTTGCGTGAGCTAGCTCAAAAAGAAATTGTTTCAAAAATGTCTTTGAAAACATATTTGGACTGAAATTCTTATAAATAAAGTATATTTCAATCGAGAATCACAACGTATTGAGTCTCTATTAAGAAAGTATGTCACATGTATGAATGGAC
>WOGN01007768.1:0-11647 GCA_015342105.1 Leptinotarsa texana | reverse complement strand
AGTTTCAACAAAAAAGTAAAATGCGAACAGCCACTATTTGAATTTCGCGCTATATCTCTTAGGTTCGGCTGCCAAACACTGGAGGCGCTGAGAAAAGAGGTTCTGTCGTCAACATTGCCGTTACCGTTCTATGTGTGGCTGTTTTGTGTTCAACCAAATTGTCAGGTTGCCAGGCATCCAACAGAGCGGCGAACCATTGTCACGTGTCACGCGCAGAGCGCTCATCATAGTGGCGGGAGATTTGATCTGTGGAATAGAATAAGCGGGTAGGTAATATGTTATAAAAAAAAGTTTTTTGTTGAGGAGTTGAACGCGGGACGTTTGGTATGGTAACTATGGAGTATAATCTCATCGCTAGCGAGGTATATTGAAAGTGAATGCGAATGGTTGGTTGGTTGGATATGGGTTGTGGTTGATAAGCGCGTTCAGTGGCTGTTATAAAAATAATGAGATAATCACGAATCGGATTAAAGAAAAAACATGAGACAGAAAAAACATGTCATACAGAGTGAAATGTTTACAGGTTGTACAATGTCAGGGGGTGTATCGTTTTAGCGATTCTACAATGTTTACAGGGTGTAAAATGTCAGAGAGAGTATCGTTTCAGTGAACGATTCCCGTGTGTACAGGGTGTATCAAATACGTCACAAGGTAGGGGGATCTATAGTTTTTGACCTTTTCGCGTGCGACCGTTTTTTCGTGCGTTTTAGACCGTTTTTAACCTTTTCGCGTGCGACAGTTTTTCGTTTTTGACCGTTTTCGACCGTTGATGATTTTGAGGGGGATTTTTAAAGTTTTTTTGAAAACGACATCTGGTCCTAAAGTTGCAATATTTGTTAGATTCAAAAATTACTTTGACAAAGTTGTTGAACCCCATTATAAAAGTGGAATGGAAGATGAAACTATAGCAAATACTTTGATAAGAAAAAGAGCTGAAATTGTTACTTTTATTAACAGTTGCCTACAGGTACAAATTGTTTATTATTCCTATTGAGACTATTTAATACCTTACTTACAATTGATTACTTGTTTTTTCCAGATGTCACAGCCTTGAGATTAATATCGAGAGCTTTTTCTCTGGTATTTAGTATTTCTTGAGTTTTTTGAAGAATCGTTTTATATTAAATGACCTGGTGGCCATGCACCATGCGAAAGATGAAGAAAGCCATCTACAGCTTGAAATTATTTTTATTTTGAGACCAGTTCGATCTTTCAGCTCAAAAGAAGAAACAATTACACTGAATTTGTATTTGTGTTTTTCCATTTAATATCAAAGTATGGTATAATTCAACTTTTGCTATCCAAGCGCCATTCAATGACAGAATTCATGAAGAATTTGATTCACACTAAAATCACAGATACGCCGGTATTGCAACGAGCTTGTCAGGAAATGATTGGTATTCAAGTGAAGAATTGATCACAATTTCATTATTTGACAATAACGTATCAGTTGATGGAAAAAAAATAGTTGCGGCAATTCAAAATCAGACAAGTTCCACACCAATGCGTCAACGGTGTGAAATGACTAAACAAAATCTTGATTCTTCATTGCAAAAAGATTCGATTGACTTTTTTCCAAAAATTCGCCAGAGAATTTTCAACAGAGCCTATGAACGTGAACTAGTTTTTCGCAAAACAGATCAAACCTAATCCCTCTTGAAACATTACTTTGAAACAGGAATTATATCGCCCGTTCCCATGTGAACCGCTGACCATCCTGAAGCAGAATCTCGTGATTCTGGGAAACTGATGTGAATACTTTTATAATGGGGAATGTTTCTCAAAGTTGATTTTAATTTATGAGTTTTTCAAATTCATGTCGAAAAGTATTCAAGTTGATGTTTCAAATGTTGACTTTTAATGTTTAAAAGGATTTGTTTCTAATTCACATATTGGCAACAGCGCCTAGAATAATTTATACGTACCTAGATATTCTACTTTAAAAAAGTAAAATTATCTTTATATATTAACAATTAAGGCAAAATATAAATTATATTTCAATACCACCTCCACAAGCCACATAAACAATAGTTGTTTTGTTATTTATTTATATAGAGGAAGATAGGTTAGGCGCATAAAATGTCATACGTCACAATGTCTCGGAACTTGGAACATAAATAAACAGAACAGCACGCCTCTGAAATATGTCATCTTTGTCTCATACATGTAACAGATTCATTGTCCTTTATTAGCTATAACCGTTGTTGCCAAATGGTGAAAAAGAAATGGAATCCCTTTAAATGTTTAATGCATTATTTCATTCCTCTTTTTTTAAGTGTTTAAATATTTTTTTAAAGAAAAGTGTTGAAATGATATGTTTAAAATGCGTTGTTTTAGAGCTATTTTATGAAAACTACTTGATTTTCGTCAGGAGGAACATTCCCCATTGATAAAGTTTATTTGACAACATATATTTTTATTTCACATTTTTATTGTTTTAATATAACTGACATTACACGTATTGCTTATACTAGTTGTCAATTCATTTCAGGTCACGTTTGGTTTTCTTTACAATTTAGCGTAATTAAAATTTTTGCTATTCTTTTTTGCTAATTTTTCTTACATTACTTTCGTTTTTCACCAACTCAACTGATTTTTTGGTTCATTATTTCAAGTATTTTCAATGATTTTACTTTCGATAAATTACCAGATATATCCCTGACCATGCCTCACAAAAAAAACTGACCAGAATACATTTTGGCAGTTTACTTCATCTCCTGAAGACGCCGACTTGGTTGATGAAAAGCGCGTTGATTAGAGTAATGCAGTTCTGGTGTTTAGGAACAGCGCTTGTTTTGGATTTATTCTACGCTAGAGCTTACTTTTCATCATCAACACTCTTTTGAACAATGTATTACCGAACTTCTACAATTCAATTCAATAGTTGGCACTTTCATGAAAACGTTGGAGCTGTTGGCACTGATATCATTAGGTATAGCTAGTTTCAGCTTGAAGAATTTATTTAGTGCTATTATATTTCCTCCTTGAACTCGTCAATATGATCAAGAATGCCTCAATTTGAATGGATTCCAGTAAAAAAATTATTACTATTCATATTCATGCTTTCAGGAATGAAAAAATGAAACACTGTAAGTCTTATTAATTTACTGTTTACTGCACAAAATATATCATCGAACATGTCATTCTTACAACACTCGATTTTACAGTACAAGTCATGTTGCAGGTCGACTGTGATAAGGCATAAGCACTTCCAACAGCCATAAAAAATAAAATATAGAGTCTGTACAACAGTAAATTAACTATATAGGTATCATTTATATATAAAACAAAAGTTTATGGCTGTTGGAGGAGTCTTATAATAAAACGACAGCAAAAGATGTCATCGGTTTTCAGCTATGTATAATACTGCCACTCAGTATTCTCTGTATAAAATTAACACATGATAATTAATAAATCTTGATATACAGACTTAATAATTAATATATAAAAAAGTAAATTAGTAAAATTTGTACATATTGCACTTTCTCAATTAATCTAATTATATTCACTCTTAGTAGGAATGGCCCCTATTGCAAAAGCAGGAATTTAAATATAAAAAGGTATCTTTTCTCAGAATCGAAGTGTACAACTAAATCCTGCTAAGACAAAAGAGGGTTAACAAAAAGGGTCCAAACTTAATATATTTATACGTTTTCAACAAAGTCACTGAAATTATTATTACCACAATATTTACATTACTATACACGCTTTAGAATAGGAAATCATTGAAAAAGGATCAAAAATATCTATTCAACGAATTCACATCATACTATAATTAAAATTTAACACACATAATTATCGAAATGAATATCACATTAGTGCCTATTAATGGCAAAAAAATTATCTCCTTCTCCAAAGGAAAAATTTTCAAGAGATATTCGGATAAATAAAATCAAGAAGTCCTAATATCAATTTATGTGTAATTTCTGGTTGAACATCCAAATTCAATTACCACAGACACTTTTTAAAATTATATTATTTAAACATCAGTCGAGAAAGAATTTGGACCATTTATGGCATTTAATGTAGGTATCACTTTCCAAAACTAAAAAAGGCGAATTGCCTTCAAGGTTATCTTTACCAGACTTATTTTTCAAAAATATGTCAAAACCTAGGTTGAAGTATGCAGTGCCATGCTAGTATTGTGGCAAATCTATACACCAAACTTTTACTTCATCTTTTACTTCAAGAAAGTTACCTACACCACTTGGATGTGGATTTTTCTTTTTTCTGAAGTACACTTTGTCATTATTAGAATGCAATAAAAATGGCTAATTTGATTTTTTAACAAATGTGTAATAGCCTTAAATGCATTATTTTGCATATTTTATGAGATATGATTGCATAGACAGGTTAGGTCCAAATTACAGGCTAATCCAAACTACTTGCAATCTATTTTTATGGCCTACACACATATGGCCTAATAGTGTAAATCATATGTTGAAAACGGATTTGAAAATGGTTGTCTCTCAAATCATGAATACATCCTATTCGATGCAATTTAATGCTTACAGTAAACCTTTTCTCATTGAATTTTGGCAAATTTGAAAATTGTTAAAATATTCTAGTTTTTGGACACTTAACCTAAAATTACCCAAAAATCTGACATGAATGGACAATTACATTCACTAATCATGTTCAGCATAAAAAATATATAAATATTACAAACCTACTAGAGTTTATGTGGCGTTAAAATTTGAGTTTATGTAAATTTGAAATACTTTCAGTTTACGAGATACAAATAAAAATATAAAACATATTAAAATGCACAAAAAATTCAATAGTCCGTCTTCTAATTTTAAGATTGAGTAATTAAAAAAAAACGTTCAAATTGAAACCAAAAAATTGCTAGTCAACTCCCAAAATTTTTCAAAATTTTTCTGCAGCTGACAAAAAATGTCTGCTGCCAATTTCTCATTTTGGTTCAGTATTTTTTAGATTTCAAAATTTCAACGATTTCCTGTCCTAAAGTGATTTCAAAAGAAATCAGTAAAAAGAGTCCATTCTAATAGAAGAATAATATAATCTGTTAAGTGTTAAAAGATCATAAATAAAATATAAGTTTTCAATGAATTATTCCCGCTTTCCCTCAAAATCTGATCTTCTCTAATACCTTCCACCATTTATCAAACATCTCGTTACGAGATTTCGACAGATAATTCGAACACAAACACGATTAACAGTACAGTCCTTTTTTTAAATATATTTTTAACGAATCCATGCAGCCATCCTTACTTCTAGGACAAACATACATTTACGAAAAACTACAGTTAACCTGATGGCAGTCCAAAAAATTTGGCAGTGTCAAATGTACAAAATGAGGCAAAGAACATGGTTTTTCTTCAAACAAGTTTGAACTAAAAGTTCCAAGCTATTTCAAGACAATTTTTATTCGAGTCCGCTTTTCTTGTAAAAACCAGTTTCCTTGTCACTACTTGTCAATTTATTTCGAAGTTTGTGCCGGATTTATCCAAGACTTTCTTAAGTATTAATAGCTCTCTGTCTGGTATTCAAAAAGTCGATAAAAATTACATTAGACTGCATGGATTTAAAGGAGATACCTTCCAGAATATCTGAATCAAGTTTCACAATAGTAAGTATTATTATTATTTAAAAAAACCTTAATTGGTGTCTCTCTGTCGAGCAAGGACGTACCAATATACCAGTGTTAGACTGCGAAATTAGAAATAAAATATTGGTACTTACTATCTCATAAATCTCATACCAAATATTTTGCGAGATTTGTTATTAATAGAAAAATCAATAACAACCTTCAATTTGGTTATGAATGCATTAGTAGGTGGAGAGCAAAACAAGTTGTGATTGAATTTTTTATTCAAAAATTGGATGGATTAAAATGGACGACATATCAATTTCAGAATGAATTGCATGTTTCTGCGAAAAGCCAAATTACTCGCTAATGATCAGTTATTTCAGAAGGCATCTTCCATAGACATCAAATGAGACACTAGGTATCATGACAAATATGATGATGTAGTGAGAGACAGGGTCACTGCTGGCAGTGAATACAAACTTATCACTCAGTATCACTATGCCAGTAATATTATTAATATCAATTTTAAAAAAGTTTGGTTGGGGGCAATTGTTTCGAATTTAATTGTTATCCTTCAGGCCACTGTAATAATAAGTACCTCCAATAATACAAATCACTTTATAACTGTAGTCATTGCAATGTTATAGGAATCAATAATAAATTGATATAACTTTGCTAAAAACCATCACATATATTAGATACATCAAAACATTAGAAACACCATAGTAACAAAAAAATTATTTTTAAATGAATTAAAATATGCTGAACTAGGGCTACTGAGATATCTTCCAGACTTGACACTATCTTGTTTAAGGATATGTATCATTTTGCCCAAAAGTCTTTTGGATGAATGTGGTTCGACATGTCAGATGTTTAAAATGAAAAATGAGTCAATGACCTCTTTCATGTTCAACAAGGGCTGTGGAATTCTTGATATATAATTTCCCTGTACTCTGAAACTCGTGTTTAATGATGACGTGCAGTTAGACCGACATAGCTTCCACAGTTCAATTTGTAGACTATGTTGAATTGTATTTCTACAACATAGTTTACAAATTGAATTGTATGTCTACAATATAGTTTACAAATTGAACTATGGAAACTATGTCGGTCAAACCGCACATCATCATAAAACACGAGTTTCAGAGGCATTGAAGAGTCCTTAGAAATTATATACGAAGAGATGTCGATTGCCTTAATACAGAATATTTCAGTAAAGTACCAAATTAATCTTTTTTTTTCATACCCGTTCTTCATCAATATTGTAGATCAAACTATTCGTTCATTTCATATCATTTGTGTGGTTTTTTATTAGTATGATGTCTTTTACATTTTGCGGTATCTAATGTGTGTGATTGTTTTTGAAGAAAATCTATTTTTAAAATGGAAAAACTTCTTTTCAGTAAGCTGATTGAAATTTTATTAGTTATCCTAATAACTGTATTGTATCATGAGAGGTATATCCCAACCCACCTTTTTGTTGAGTGAATCACTGTATCACTAGACTAGCTAACTCATTAATATCAATTTACAGTAATAAATGGCTAGATATTTTAAAAATTTTCGAAATCGTGAATGAAATTTTCGTATATTACTAAAAATCTTATAGGTTAGGGTTGTAATTGAACCAATGATCCTGAGTGATATGACAAACGTAAGGAGTCAACCGATTGCTGTAGAATATTAACAATTTCCTGAAAAACTTTGTACCATGATAATTTGTACACTTATTCAATAGGGTGAATCTATCTAATATAAAATCTGCAGATCTCTCGAGGATAAATAATATACTTCTGAATAATTTACAAACAACTTTCTACATCGAAAGGCCATCTGAATATAAGAATCACATCACAAACTAGACGCTGTAAGATACTGGCGAATCTCCTATATATTATATTGCCAGTATTATTTTATTACCTGATGACGAAAGGTTTTTTGGTTGACTCCTGAGTAAACAAATATGTGCTTTCGAAAGTCTAGTTGAAACAAATGTCTAACAAAACAATATAAATAAACAATTAAAAGTGACATAATAATGGACATTTTTTAAACAGTTGATCAGATCTTTGAAACAATAAAAAATGTCAAATTGAAGCTAATGGGAAAACACATGAACTTGTAACAACCAGACTTTCTCCTATAAGGCATTAGATGGCGCAAGAATCATGTGATTGAATGAAAATACGTCTGTCTCATTTATGAAAATATGTTTATCTACATCGATGAAAAATATGTTTATATGTATGTAAATAGTAAATGTAATGCTTCTGTCAGAAGAGCAGAAAATCTAGAATTTGTTTCCTTCACAATTTTCGAAAACTAATTTCTCTGAGAAAAATAGCGGATCTTGAATATAATTCATTGCTTGCTGCATTTCGTTGCTATCTTCATAAAATCAAAGTTTTTGTGAGTAAATTCAAAGTGGGTGTGAAAAATGAGTTCTTCCATTCATTAGCTCTTCCCTATGACCGGCAATGCTCAAAAGTCTTTGCGACATGTAATTTATTGTGGAGAATGAAATATACTTTATCAGTATCAATTTTTTTGGCGGACTGTTAAGACTCAAAATGATAGTATCACAATTTATTGTTATACAATATTCCTTGCATATATAAAATGCCGCAAAACTAAATTTGTTTTAGAGAAGTGAGAATATGGTAAAATATTTTGGCTAGAAAATCGTTTTCTCTGAAAGTATCTGAATTGGTATCATACTTGCATATTCTATGAACCAAACAAAATAAATAAAATACGATCAAACAAAACTGAAGCTTTTTTATATGTGACCAAATAATTCAATATAATTTTGATTGTCAAGTTGTATTTCGAGTATGAAAGGAGGAGATCTTCCAAATCATTTTCAAAGGATGATTCAGAAGAAAATGTGGTGGAAGGCAAACTATATATCTTGCAGAAGTCAAAATTAATTTGAGTGTTGTATGGAGGAGAAATACATACATAACTATAAGAAAATAAAAATTTCAAAATAAAATCTTGAAATATTCATCTCTCTCAACTATCTACACCATAGGTTCTGGTAAATGCCTGCCGGAAAACGACTTCTCTAGCTAATACCACGACATTTCTCTATTCATAGAAAGTCAAGTTTGTATGAATTATCCCAAATCTCATAATTTAAATTGAAATTGTTTCAGTTATTAATCAAAAACTGTCAAAATTAATGTGCATCGAAGTTTGACAATGAATATCTTTCAACACGGTTAATTCAACCATTTTTCAAACCATGAAGCGAAAAAAAAATTGTCGATTTTTTTGGCCCACAAGAAAGCTGAAGTAAAACGTTTTCGATTTGAAAGATTCGTCGCAAGTTATTTCCTACCATGAAAAGCAGAAATTAATTTCATTCGGTCTATCATCAGTACCTGACAAGGTCTCTTCAGAACGGTGTGAATCGTCTGAGTGTCACGACCAAACAAATATAATTTCATCTAGTCATGAATTCTTTCTGCAGTTGATTCAGTGGGATGTCCTCTGCGCCACCTGCAGACAAAGCCAAGAAACAACTCCACAAACACATACTCCAGGGTGGGAGTTGGAGTAATGAATAATATTGCAGAGAGGTACATATGATATGCTCCAGGTTCAGGTAAAAACAACTTACCCCTTGACTGTCATGTAAGACCTATGACTTTGTAGGTACATGTGGCAGATACATAACGAAAAAACAACAAATAACCCAGTTAATGCCGCTCAGAAAGTAAAATCATCAGGCACGTGTGTAACTTTTTCGACTTGGAAGATTCGTCGCAAGTTGTTTCGCACCATGAAAAGTAGAAATTAATTTCATTCACTCTATTGCACATGTCTACAAAATTGTAAGGCCTTTTTATTGGCCAACTCACACATTCAGGAACCATTCAAGAAGAGAACTGCATGTTGGTTAATATTCACAGTCTATTCAGAGGACACCTGAACAAAATAGGGCTGTATGAGAGATACCTCAATTGTAGGTAATGCAACAAAGGGACAAGTCAGTTTGGCTATCTAATATATAAAACATCTCCCAAGTAACAGCAATAAAAACAGGTTCACAGGAGAGAAAAGGACTTTGTAATATTTTTGAAATATTCTGGCTCCTATTGAATTTAACAAAACCCAATAGATATGGTACTACTCTCAGATTTATCAGCTATTTGAAAGAGTTAAAAACAATGTTCATCCATTTCAAGAGAACGAAGTGTTGGAGAGTTCTTAATTTAGAGGTTTTCGATAACTTACCATCACTTCAGGGGTTATCAATGGTAATTGATGAGATATTGGCAAAAAAATACCATGTATATATAATAATTAGGTGAAAGACGAGTTGTAGTTCATTTCTTTTCTTAAACATTCTCTCTAGAAAAATTCTTATATGTTATTAGGAATTGAAAGTGAGTTAAGTTACTTTAGACTTTCAGGTTTTGCAAATACTAAATAAAAATTTAACTTTGTGACACAATTGGGAGAAGATCAAGAAAAGTTGTGAGTGAACTGATGATTCAAGTTTTTCGCTCTTCAGGTTCTAACTAGCTGCAGAAAGTCTAATGGCGGAAACTATATAGTATAAAAAATGAGTAGACTACTAACTACACATCCAAAGAGTTAAACATCAATAGTTTTTCAAGGCAGGAAAGTCTATAAAGTGGTTATAATACCTATATACGCAGACTCATGCCCATGTTAGATGGCACACGTCAAAATAGCACTGTTCAGAGACGTTACGTTTGAATCACTTCACTTCCACTCTCATGCATTTCGGACGGCTGCTAATTTTTGTATCCACTTTGCGTTTTCGAAGTAATTCGGCCCTCCATTTTCCAAAATCGGTGCATAAAAACCAATTAAAAACTAAATTGCACTTTTGAATCTTCGTTTTCTAGATCATCCCTCTCTACTAAATCATCTTCTTCTGTCTGACATTACTCTTAATTTTTTTTTAGTCGTCGTTTTTTGCTTGCACCAGCCCTCAGACTTATGATCCTTGTTTTCGTGAAGGCACCTTGTATATATTTTTCAGTCCAATCCAGTCTTACCAATTAAGTAAGCATTTTGCCAAGATAAAGTTTTATAAAAGTTTCATAGAGGTTTATAAAATCTACGTATAGTTTGATTCTTATACGAAAAATCGAGCTACGAAATTTCTAACTCAATAACATTTTCTAGGTGCCGTCGAGTGTTAGTAGTAAAAAAAAGAATAAATTTATATTTCACAGCCAGCATTGGTGGTGCATTGTCCAACTGCCATTTTTCGTTATTAAGTGATCCGATTCCTTTCTTCTATTATATACATCAACGAAAATAAAACAAACGAACAGTAAAACAAAGTAGCACCACCCTTTCCGGGTTCTCCGGGTTTTTGTCTCATTCTCTTCTACTATGTCTTCAAGTCGACGTCCCATATCTCTGCTAAGAACGGAGGTAACTTTTTGTTCTTCAGTTTCAAACTGAAGCACATTTCTGAATTCTGATTACCAAGAGTTCGGAGTTCCGTCAGTACGGACAAGAGTTTTGCAAAAATAGTGCCCGGTTTGGGCTTCCTCCGATTGTCAACATAGGCCCTCAGCGCTTCTAAGTATATCTCCTGGATTTTCTCCACTTTCCAGCCTTCAATAAGGGCTGGACGTTCTGAAAACAAAAAAAATTGGCTATAGATATCTATTTGAGTAAGGGCGATGACATCTCGCCGTACGAAGAGCCATCTATGGGATTGGTAGAGAACTCAATCCTCAAATACCAAAGATGAATAAAGTATCTATTTGAAATAATTATACAGTGTGTTCCAAGATGAATTCAATGGTATTACTATCATTATTGACACTCTTCAAAAATCTACTTGCTTGTACTTTATTCTCAAAAGTAATGTTTATATTTACCGCTGGTTGACTAATATACTAAAATTTTATCAAATGTATAGTCAAAGTCAAAGTCAAAATATGATTTACTATCTGAAGATAAACATCTTATTGACAAAACTTTGTTAAAATAATTCGAAGAACAAATTCACACATATTAGCTATCGCTACTTGTCAAGTTATAATTATTCGAGTAATGTTCTCGAAAACTATACACTATAAAATAATATACATTGGC
>WOGN01007767.1:0-11650 GCA_015342105.1 Leptinotarsa texana | reverse complement strand
GATAGCCTCCGGCTAACCCTTTTCCCTTTGTGTATAAAACCTGTTTTTGCACAATAAACATTATTATTATTATTATTATTATATTTAACTCACAAAAATCATCCTACATACCGTCATTCTGTTTTCTCAGGTTTCTAAATATAACCTGTATTTAGTATCACTTGATTTTCAGCACCACCACCGCGGCTGGCAACTGACAGAAATTACTTATAAATCCAGAAGATGAGTAAACTCGACACACAATTCTCCTCAACTTGCCTATATTAAACCTGATTTCTTATTTGTCATGTTTTTGAACATTTGAAACTGGTGTATAGAGATGTTGAACATGTGAAATTCTACCTGGAGAATACACATAAGACCGATAATAACTACATTTAACTGTTTTTGGTCGAATTTATCAACAATTCCTTCGGGAATAATCATAAATAAATTTTGGTCGTTTCGGGTTGAACTGCATATTCATGTTCATAATAGGCCAACGACGAAAACACTTTTTGAAAATAACAGAAACTTAGTTTCTGTGTAATTTGGTGATTGCCAAAAAACAAACAAATATCCGTATACCTCACCAGTCTGTTATATTTCCAAATGCAATAAAACTGAATTTCATTGAACAAATTGTATAGGAAACTTTCAACCGTTTAAATATTTTCGCGTCGGCGGTTTGGTGTTATGAGGTTGGTTATAATGTGAAGATCAGTTTGGTAGTTCTGATGAAATACACAGTTGTTTATAATGTGTAGGCGTTCATGGCTGGTGTTTATCCAGTGCTTCCGAGATTTTTTTCCGTAGTTCGTAGGTTTCTATACCTGAAGTTTCGTCTGCTACTGCGGCAGACATTATCGAAGGTGATGCGGCAACGGTCAAAGTGTTATATCTTGCTGCAATGCCGATGAGTAAACTGTAAATCGTTCTGGTGCGTTCTTTCTTTTATTGGACTAGGTCTCAGATAGTTGACTGCTCTGACCTTTCTTCAACTAATTTTGTACATTTTGTCCAGCTTTGATTCAAAAATCAACAAGACATGAATACCAGCACATGAAATAACTGAAGAAAAGTCAGGTACAAAAGAAGTCAGCCGTCGACACCTAGTCCCATTATAAGAACAAATATACTTGGATCATTTTCAGTTCGCACATTGCAGCAAGGTAGATGTTGTTTCGCCTCCTACTGCTACCGCAGTAGCAGACGAAACAACAGGTATTCAATTCCAGATCACATAACAATAGGTTGTTTTGTTTAGAAACTTGCCATTCTCTTATTTCCATTTCGTTGACATATTGATTCGATTATTTCTATTATTTTCAATAATTTCAAGATTCATTACATTTTCACTTCATCTGTTCTTTCAGAGACTCAAAAACTGTTAACACTATTTTAGACAATGGATGTGAGGATGTGTAACATTCATCGTTCATATGATTTATGGGAATTACTGAAATGTACATCTCCACTATAACAAAAACGAACGAGAATTGAGTTATTCGTATATCCCATAGATGGCGTCTGGATAAGGGTAGATGTCATCGGCCTCATTTACTCAGGATTGTCCCTTAATCACAGTTGAGTCAGCAATGTATTTGTTCTTCAGCCTATCACCACTGATGAGATCTAAAGCGGGTCAAAAACAGCGATGTCTGATATTGAACAAGAAATGCATTGTGTTTAAGCTCTGTTTTTCAGCTAGATGCCTCGCAGTGAAAGCTGCAGTGGAAAACCGTGGATGAATTTGGTCAGGAGTCGGTTTCAAAATTTGATTATGCAAGTGACAAAGTCGTTTATCTTTGATATTCCAATATTGAGTTCACTCTTCGTATTACTCAACTGTCCCTCAAGGACACTTGAACATATTAATGTTTTATGGTTCAGTTTAGCACCATAGATGATACATATGGCGGATCGAACAGTGTTGTCTGGTGTTGGACCACAAATGCGGTATTTTTGGGCTCTGAATTCAGTGGTTTTCATCTCTTCGATATTTAAATAGTTCAATATGGAGAAGTATGATATCACAATAATACCATATACAGATGAAGAGAAACTTCCAGTGCAATGAAAGTGAAATAAGGACAGTTGTTCAACACTCAGATTTCAAAACGACCTCGTTCAATATAAAAAATATTGTACAGTACATTCATTAGGTTCTGACAACTCATATTCCTCTGAAAAAAACGAATGATCTCACTCAATATGTAAATCATATTCATGTTTAGCCAAAGATCGATATGTAAATATGTAATAATAATGTTTAATGCAGCAGTCAATGCACCTTCATTCGTAAAATCTGGGGGTTGAGTCACAAACTACATCCAATAGAGGCGTGTTAAATTGCAATTGTCACCATGAAAACAAGGTCATGATCTTGACATATATTTCAGTAAATCTGTATCTGAAAATGAATTGTGTCTTCACATGATACAATCAGGAAGAAGTCAAGGAGTTGAAAAACGCTAACAACGCTAATAATATTTGTTATTCTCGAGAAAGCATCCAATTCAAACAAAGAAGATGAAATTGCAGGACTCACTAATGTAAAAAAGTACTACAAAGTTATTACACCTATTAGACCTACCTATTCGTTTAGAAAAGTACGAATATGACAGCAACAAAAAGGTAACACTGGACAATGAAAATTTCGTATTGATGTGCATTAGGAATGCGAAAAGTTTGAATGACGACAAAAATGTTTATAATAGCAGGATTTTCATTTCTTTTGATAAAACTTCTCGTAAAATTCGGTTTTACAAAGTTTATCGAATTGGAGTAGAGGATAGAAAGAGCAAACGCGTTACTGCAAGAACATCAATGGCTAATTCTTACTATGATATTGATGTTATCTGTATTTTCGAAAAAACTCTTCATTCCGATGTATTTATTCGAGAATTGTTTACCAATTAATAGTGTTTTAAAAAATGATGAAACTTCAATAACAGTCAAATCAGGTTATAACACATTACCCATCGAATTTGCTGCGTTGCAAGATTTGCTTCCTGAAATAAATCTCTCTCTCTCTCTTTGGGTTATCTTGGCTATTGCTTTCGTGCGACGCATTTAGCCAAGCCTGGTATAACTGGCAATTTCATTGTTACAATTGCTGTGGTGTACATTCCGCCACATGCGTTATGTATGAATTATTTTTATAATTTTTTGTTGTTAATGAGGAATTTCTGGTACGAGTTGACTTCAATATTCCTAATCATGATACCACTAGAGTCCCAAGGAGGTTATGAAGTACCATGTTGAAACTGTAACAAAACTAACATTGGCCAGATCATCGGCGAAGCAACGTTCGCAAGAATGAACTCAAATTATCAGTGAAGGGAAAGGTCATTACGTCTCCTCTTCCAACACGTATTGGCGATAGGATACAACATCAATTTCGAGAACAAAAACATTAGCAAGTAATGAAATTTTTCTGGGAACGCTACTTTCACACAGGCACCGCTCTTAGAGTGCCTTAGGAATTTTTTTGTACTGCTGGTGTTGACTCTTGCAAAAGTATATAATTTGGTGAAATGTATTGCCAATATAACTTCAAATATTTCAAGTTGTTCTATTACAGTACATAGATAGGTACACATCTAACAGATGAGGCATTCTTTGGCGTAAATTTGTTGCCTTCCGCTTTGAATACGAACTCAAGTTTTTGATTATTTCACTATGAAAAACAGTACTCGTGAAGCACTGTTTGGAACCTTTGGTGTAGTAATGAATATTAAGGGAGTATTTACCAATACCAAACCGTTATTTGAACATTTAAACACCTCAACACATGTTTCGATCACCAAGTGATCATCTTCAAGAGGAAGATTAAACTCGATCTTCCTTCTTTATCTTCCTCTTTATTTTAACACCTCAACACGTGTTTCGATCACCAAGTGATCATCTCATGTTATAAAAGACACTTTTTTTTCCAAGAACAAAGATGCACCTCCCACAAGGTGTGTTTCGCTAACCAAGTTAGGATCACCAGGACATGAGAGGAGTTTTGGTTATCTCCTGATGATGCTAAATATAAAAATGAAAATTCTCAAGCATGAAATTGCAAATTCAAAAGTTTCTTCTGTGATTTTCGCAAATACACTCTTGTGTCAGTCTTCTAAGCATTCGATTCTCGATTGTCTTCAAAATATAAGTGTTGGTAAATATTCATCATCGCAGGACAAAAAATATATGAAAAATATATCGGAGTTCTTTTAGTAAATGTCTCTAGTATAATTATTCTATATTTTATTTTCAGAAACATGATTCGCAGCCTAGGAAAATTTTGGGAGTTTGGTGGTGGTCGAATGGTAAGTGAACCTTAAATTTTATACATCCTGAATAATATTACAGATAAAACTCACCAATAAGTAAATTGAATAAATAAAAAAACGGTTACCATAAACAACCTTTTTTCATGAGTAAAAATCGTGAGTGAAGTATAGTTTCAGAAATATTGAGAGTAGAAACTCACAAAACGAAACATGAAATGTGAAATTAATTGTGAAGTTATTGATATCGCCTACCTAACCCTAGTGGAATTCAGTAGTGACAATATTCTATCATCAACTCATTTCATTACTAACTCATTAGAAGAAACTTCTTACTGAATTTTAATTCTTTAGCTGAAATATTAGTCAACCATAAATTCTGAAATGATAACCACATGATATGACTGTGAAGGAATGTTGGTGTAATTATTTAAAATTTTTTGAAAAACTGTTCTGTTCACTTTATGGAACTCAAAAATATTCATATGTGCGATTCTGCATCGATTTCATAATATGATTCATTCAAATTGTTTTGATGTAGATGTCCTTCATAGATCATTACCTGCTGACTAGTTCAAGTTCAAGACTTGAAGTAGTATGAAATATAATATGACGAAATATTAAATATTTATTCGCCGTACCAAAAACTAAAAGTATCGGTCACATTTTATATTGTGTGAGTTGGGAAAATCAAATACATTTATATAATCATTATTAATTATTTTTGTTGAATTGAGTTATTCACCGATTACTAGAAAACGACAAACATCATTTTCATCTTGAGCATGTTATTTCAATTTATAATTTGAGAAATCATGAAGAACAAATGTAATATTGTCGATAGAAACTATTTGATCTGTGATAAGTTAATATTCAGTTGCTGTCACATAGAATGAACAAGATCATAGAATTTCAACATGAACGTGTTCAAATAGCAGTCACAAATAATGCAATCTTTCATTTCAATTCGGACAATAACATAAAAACCAAAAACTAATGAAAATTTTTAAAGAAGATTTTCGGAAATTGTTGACTAGTGAAAAATATTTGTGGTAGATTTTTTTCGGTTTGAAATTATGAAAGTGAAATTTACTCCTTGAACAGGATTGAACCACAATTGTATGAAATATTTTTCAAAACTGACTCATTGGATATGAAATTTACGTGTTCTTCTGAGTTTTTATATTATTTTGTAGAACAAATATATCAAGGAATAACTGAATAATTTAAGTACTTCGTAACTTTTTCTGAAAAAATTTTCATTGATGAAAGATTATTTTTCTAAATTTTATCATTTTTCAGAGGTGAATTCTCAATTATATTTCAGAAATTCAATCTTGATTTAAATGAATTGTTTCTATCTGTGCGTGATTCATCTTGTCAAATAGGTATTTCAATGGACCTTCTTGTAAAAGTCCTTACAATCACTTTTCATTCCTTCCGTATTCACACCACTTGTTCCGCATAAGATTTATTGATTCACGTGTACTTCCTGTTTCAATATTCCATTTTTCTCTATATGAATTTTATTTATGCTTTTTGTGTCCTTCGAAACAGAAAACAACACAATGGAAATGTAGAGATGAAGAAATATTTAGCAAACTTGTTCATTTCAGATATATTCGAGAAATTATATAAATTCTAAGATAAGCGTTATATGTCGAGAGACGTTCGTTCCTTTTTTCTTTATAGATATGAGAGATTGGCAACATACTTCTGTTCATTATTGAGTTAAATATCTGTTTTTATATATGCATATTAAAAGTTTCCCAAAGTTGGTTTAAGAAAGTAGAAACATGAGAGAATTTTTTCATATTCTTTCGGTAGTTTTTTCTGAGATATAATATAGGGTTTTTTCTTGTGATTGCATATTATGAGTATTGCTTTTGTATCATGCTTGATGAAAATTATCAACCCCATCCATGATAGAGATTATTAAATTATCATAATGAATTTTATTCATAACGCGAGATATTGTAAATGTTCCAGTAACATATAAAGCTACCGTGTAGCGAAACGAGTTTAAAATGAAATTCATTATAGAAATTTTATAATTATGATCATGGAGAGTAAAATTGTCAATGATAGGTATTCTTCATTGAAGGCATGATAAATTAACAAATTGACAAGACAAAATCCAGAAGTTTTAAGCAAGTTTTTTTCGTAACTTCTTAGTTATGCCTATTTTCATCCCACTTTTATTGGATTTGGAGACCATAAATGAATAGAAACAATGGTGTTACAAGTGAATCGTTTTTTTTTTGTCAAAAACTCTCAATGCGAGAAATGATATTGACCCAACTTTGTAATGGGGCAAGAATCAAAATTTGTCATTCTTATTGAGATTATTAATTTATGGAGCTGAATATCGAAAAATGATCAATTTATTTCAAATTGTGAAAAACTTTGAAAATTGACGTGCCAATTCGACATTGTGAAGCTGCGTTAGTTGAGTTTTACTCAGCATGTCTGAAAGTAATACTGAAACTTAGATCTTATTATTATTACATCACATGATTGAAGATATAAAATCAAAATCTGCCCTAATGAAATTTGTGATTTCAAAATATTTATTCGTAATGAAAGGTCCATGTAAGTGCATCCCTGCAAAAAAATCTGTATCCTAAAACCAGATTCACTTAGCGGTCGATATAATCAGTGAAACGAACAAGATAACGAATAAATAAAAAAATCCATTTCCTATTTCTTTTACATATTTGATAAAACTTTATTCACATGTATTCACAAAATAGATCACCTCATGGTCCCCACGGTTAGACAGTGAAAGGCGCTCTCGCTGATGTTATCTCTCCATTCAACAGAGCTTCACTTCAGACTTCGTCTATGACGTCTCGTTTTTGCCAAGGCTTATTCGAGAGTTAACCTTTCATTGCAGATTTGATACATTCAAGTTACTGCTTCATATAACTCAATGACTCAAATTCCCAGAAAAAGTTGATGAGAAAAACAGCTAAGAAATGGAACAAACCTCTTACATCAACCCAACCGGCTACTGTACCGATTATGACAATTGAATCCTTAAAATATTCTAATATGGGTAGAAAATCATATCGGGGATACATTTCAGTAAATCTGCTTACATCAAGGTGAGAAGAGCTGTCTTAAGTGGTATCAAACTACGTTTCTTGTTTCTCTTGTCTCATATCAAATTCATTCAGATTTCAATATAAGTTGTTTATTATTGTCCGAACAATATCTAATTTCGAAACTAGAAGTTAAAAATTTGTTCAAAATATACATAACAGTGTTATTTTCGAAAAAGTGCAAGCAAATGTTTAAATTTCTGGTTTCACATCGAATTCCACTAATAATATAAAATCATTCTCAGAATATTCATTTATGTTCAACCTCTGGTCCGCTTCTCGATTTTCTTCTCACTAGGAAACTGAGTCGGCACTCAAGTCGAATGCCAATGATTCTGTCTTCTCTTTATGCTATACACTTCAACTTCAACTTCGAATGAAGTCAAGTGCTCTGCCAATCTTCACAATTATTTCTTTGAATTTCGACAAGAGTAGAATTTCAACAAGAGAGAAATTAGGACTCCTTAATAATTATCAAAAAAAGAAATGTCAATAACTCACCACGACAAAATTTACAATGTAGTTAACAGTGAGGTGATGGTTATCTTTCGACACCAATCGATTGTATTATTCGAAGCAAGCAGTCGTAGTAACGTGAATTTCTAACCTCAAATCTGTCAATCTCGCAATGAAATACCATAAGACAGCTCCGACGAAAAATTTGGTGGATCAATGTGTAAAGCTGACGTAGCAAATGAGAGCATGAGTTTTTTGGTGGATAAAAGAAGGTGAAATGACATCTTCTTTTGATCTTTCGGGGTAAGGGGAGCATAATTCTGGATTGAAGGGAGAGCGTCGCGTTTAGACTTCAAAATCGTGTTCTGTTCATCAAAAAACTTTTTTTTAAAATATTCTGCTTGTAACAATCCAAATATTCACCAAAATACGTGATGTGTGGTGCATCTGTCGAAAACTACCGCAGATTGTTTTCCATGAATACGTATGCATTCTTGGCTACGTCATTGTTGTTAACTACCACCATGATGCATGCACTTTCACAAATTATTTTAAATTCATCACCTTGTTTATTCTCAGCGTACATTGTATATTCGAATGGATAGCCCACATAGTTGATTTATTTTTTATTTAATCAATATTAGGAATTATTTTCAAACAACATACAGTGTGGTGACAACAATTATTCTCATTACAGATTGCAAGGTTCAACTCAGTACACTTCGAAACTTTCCTGTACAAAATGCTTCCATTTGGAGACCAGCCCTCGAGTGGAATAAACTTTGATTTCTAGCGATTCAAATCCTTTGTAAATCACAACTTTCGCACAGGCACCGCTCTTGGAGCGCCTTGATGATTTTTCTGTAGTGCTTGTGTTTTATCCTTAAAAAATCTAATATTTGGTTTTTTGATATTTTTAATAACGAAAGATATACTTTACTACTTCGAAGAAGTACTTCGTGTCTGAGAGTGTAACATAATAGTAACAAACATTTACATACTGTTGTTGGTGAAGTCAGCATCGAGTGAAAAATGAATTTTCGTTTTAACAGAAATTATTTTTTCATTAGAATAAATTTTTTGATGGTATGTTATGATGAATTCAAAACAAATACTTGTGACCGAATTTCAATACCATATTCGAATTTTGTAAAAAAAACAATCATCCATTATGGCGATATTCTGAAGGAAATATGTCTAGAATAAATAATTTCAAGAAGTGCATGCATGTTTATTTAGCAGTAATTTTGCATATTAGCTAGAAATTGGATTAACAAAACCTATTCTCATATGTCTTTTATGATTTTTTTAGAAATAAAATTGTTGACCATTTCAAAAATTGAGACCAAAATATATTCTGAAAAGCTATTGAAAAAATACCAATACGATGTTGATTTCAATGGTCACATTGCCATTCTTAGACACATTGGTGAAGAGGACAGACACTGAGTGAAAAATATCTGTATAATATGTATCTCAATCACGAATACAACCACCATTAATCTATCAAAAGAGGAATCATGAAGATTACAGTGAATCGTGTTTTCGGGCTCTGTAATACGAAGAAAGGTCTCAAGAAAAAACTCAGCATCATCAATAAAGACTTTCAATGAATTGGTTACTCCATGGAACAGAGATTTTGGCTGTTGTTGTTGGAAAAGAGCGAAGGCATCATAAGAAAGAGAAGCTTGCCCTTTCCTACGTCAGATATTTGTTCAAGAATTGGGTCTAAGTACAACATCAGCACCTGTTTCAGATTCGGAAACACCATCCGTAGCAGCCTCACGAAAACAAGCCTCCAAACGCAGACTGCTATTCCAAGAATTTCATTTACCATATACCCTGCGTGTGGCAAATCTTATACCAGTTAAACTAAGAGACCATTGAAAGTCCGCATTGCCAAACATAACAGAACACACACCAAGAATAAACCATCATCAATATCATCATTATCGACATAATAACATCACGTGGTACCAAACAGAGATCATCCACAGGGAGGACACTATTTTGAGAGGAAGTTCAGTGAAGCTGCATAAATGTTGTCCAATAACGCATTCAGCCAAGCCAGCGTCGAGATACGCAAAATATGGAAACTTGTTATCAAGCAGAACAGTCAATTCCCGCTAAACCGGTGAAATGGGAAGAGGGAAGAGGGGATAGGTGAAAGCGTTCGTATAGCCCATATATAGTCATCATTCGGAGAAATAATCTAGTCATCACCCGAAGACGATTATGGTTACTAACAAACTAAACGTCGTGAAGTATTTTGGTTTGATATAATTGATATTTTCAGTTATTCATTTCAATTTTATTTGTTCTTTCATATCATTTAATGGAAGTCCGAACGAGTAATATTAACCATGAAACATTGTCAACGACTCTCAAATAGAAATGTTTATACTCTATTGAAAATAGTGAAATTGATATTTTTTGAAGAAGGTTTCTTGATGATAATCCTCTTACTAAAATTTGAGAGATTAAAAATATTAATGCTTGTAAGTCAATTACATGTTCTACTTTCAGTAGATACCAATTCTAAGGCTTGGGTTTTTGAAGAAATTATTTTATTTTGGAAAAATTATCTAGCATATCGGTAATAATTACATATTATAACCATTGGCGTTTTGTTTACTTATCATTTCGCGGTTGACCTATATAATTATTTATATAATGTCAGGGCAACCAGTATTCACTAATTACAGAAAACCTTGACAACATCAATACAATTTTTCAATCCTTCACACGCGGAGTACACGGGCGTATACCTAATTCAACGCGCTGCAAATGTGCATTGAGACGGACCTTGTACGAACGTTGTTGAAATACCTACATTGAGTCTTATGAGCCAATGCAGATTAGCGAATGAGGGAGTGAGCGTCGCCGGTCTGAGTCAGCTCGTAACAGATAGTCTATCAACAATGTTCATTATAACGAATGATTTGTGGTGTACGCCCTTGTGCAAAGGGCATCAATATTCATTGATTGGGGGTTCTTCCTCCTGCGTATCTTGAGGTACATCAATATGAAGTTGAAAACCCACAGGTAGCCTTTTTAGAGATATACAAAAAAGGCAATTTTTTTTATATATAAAGTCTTGATAACGGCCACATTGTTGAAGCAACATCTATTAAATTAGTTGTTATTCATTCAGTCTGTTTTGTTAAATCGCCATAGACAGGTAAAGCATTTAACAACACGTGCAAATGATGAAAGTGTTTTATCAAAATGGGTATACTATTCGTGCAACAGACCGAGAGCATTGCAAATTTTAAGGTCGCCATAATCGTCCTACCAAGAGCACTATTCGCAATGTGGTGGATAAATTTGTGTCTACTGATTCACTGAATAATCAACCAACATCAGTACGTCGACGAAACGCAAGATCTGCCGCTGCTTGTGAGAGTGTTCAGAAGAATACGAGGTAGTCGATTTAGCGTCACTCACAAGAACCCAGCATTTCGCAAACCACAACTTGGAGAATTTTTCATGGAACCCGCACCCGCAATTTTTATGCTTGTGAATTTCCAAGGATTCTAAATAATAGAGTTTGCAACCCTTCCTTGCATAGAACAGAATTTCCGTATCGTACAGATTCGGAAACTTGTGGTTGCATGCCAAGGAATGGTTTGAAAACGTAGAATCATTTCTTCCTAGTATGAAAAATCTTTCATGTTTTGCATACCGTTTTTGGCAATTTCGTCTGCATTGTCCCACATAGACACAATTACACTCCGGGCACTCAAGCTAATGAACTCCAGATTTTTCCAACCTGTCGACCTCATCTTTGGCATGGAAAAAACGATGTGGAAGTAGCATTCAGACCACATGCCA
>WOGN01007765.1:0-11651 GCA_015342105.1 Leptinotarsa texana | reverse complement strand
GCTGTCGAAAGCGCTCGCAGATAATTAATAGAAGATATAAAGCTTCAAATCCTTTTTGTGAAATTTAATATTCCATATTCGATGAGAGTTTTAAATTTTGGTTACCGATGTAAATGGTTGTGGTCTATCGTTTGATAATATTTTCATCACCGCAATGTTGCCACATCTACATGTAACAGATATCAACTTGGAAATTTCAAATGGAACACCCTCTATATTATATCATTTTTGAATTCTACATCCAAATCCAAATTACTTTTGTTGATCATGTACTATCGTTTTTAAAATATTAATTAATTTGTAATTTTTTTTGCGAAAACATGGTATTTTTAATATTTAATATCGCACGAATTAACTGATACATCAAACTCAACTTCTGGTAATATTGAGAAAACATATGGCGGTTGTTATTTCAGAATGGAACTAAAATCTTATTTTATACAGAGCTTCTGAAAAATATGTCTCAATTTGTATCTCCGATAAACGGGCATAACTAAATTTTTTCAAATGGAACACCCTATATATCATTCAATTTTCGAATTCAGTCAACTAATGTGAACAATTTTAATCAACTATGTCTTATACCTATCTCTGACCTTTTATGAGAAATCAAGTCTCTATAATTTTTTCTTCTGTACAAATATATCATTTCAAATACGAAATTCAGGAAAAAATGTATTTTTGAACATATCGAATAATGAATAATGACTTTACATTAGTTCAGAAAGGTTTAATGGAATACATAAAAGAAATTTCATAGTGGGTGTATGACAAATATTACTATTTCAACGCAAGAAAGAATACTTTTCCAAATTAATTTGATAACAAAAATAATTCTACACTAGAAAACGAGAGATAATATTGTCAAACTAGCTTGGCAAGTATTTGACATTTGATACTGATACGACAAAATTTCCGTAGCTCAGGTGCTTGAAATGCTGACCATTTATTTGTAAACATTGAAGGATTGATGTTATTACGTGATCAGTCGTGGCTCTGCGGATTTCCGACGGCTTGATTTCCTCGAAGACACATCTAACCCGATCTTTCAGTTCCTGTTTCGTAATGATACCTTTCCCCAGAGGTGAAAATCTAGGGGAGTCTCAAATCCAAGGACCCAAACGATATATCCACCGATCTTCGAACATATTGGTTAGTTCTCTACTACTCACTTCACGTGTGTAATGTCCAGGAGCTCCATTCAACTAATACCAACAATTCCGAGACATCTCAGAGTATCTAAATATTTTTCGGGATTTAACTTTTCTTCATAAATGCAAATAGAAACTTTATCATCCATGAGCATACAAAAAACATTAAAATTCAGTTCATATAATTTTTTTCAAAAAGTTTGGATCTTTGTGTGTCTATGTTAGTGTCATTTCGCAAAATTCTACCCGTTTTGGTGGATCATCTCTATGCAAAGCTTGCATCAGCCTAATTAACTTATGATCGTGCATATTATGTTTTTGTAAAGTTCTCCATATAGAAATTCGAAATATTCCCAAATCAACCACAGCACTAGATACTGAAGCATGAGGATAAGCATAAAATATCCTAAAATGTTTATTTCATTTTCCATATCACCAGCCACCGGAATCACTACTTCAATATGACTGTCGGACAGTTTGCGCTTGAGGAAGCTATTCTATAGCGAAACGCGTGTCGCGATTTTTGCAAAACCCTTTATAGTGAAAATCATACAATAAACTGTATTAATTTGTTTTGAACAAGATATTGTCAAATCCATTATTTTGTTTTTTAAATCAGACTAAGATCATGACACACCATTATCCTTGCCGAAATTCGGCAAGGATGTTGTTGAGAAAGTGATGATGAATCATCATATGATAATATATACGGGGTGTTCCATTTGAAAAATGAAAGAAGCCGCTACTTTATAGTAGAAGCGACAACGCCGCTTCGTCTAAAATATTTCAGGCGTGTAGGTCATATTGACTTATGCATATTGTGGAATTTTCAGGTTGATCCGTTGAATAGTTTGCCAGAAACGGCTAATTAACGCTCATCATGAAAAGCCCTGTATACTATAGTGGACTTTTATTTAGAACTATTTAAGATAAACAATCATCTTCCGGTACATTATCTGCGTATAACTCCAAGGGTATAGGCAGCGCACGCCAAGATAGCTCTCAGGGAGCAAGCATTTTTCCGAGCCACTTAATTCTTATCGTTATATTATCACCAAAATTACACAAAACCTTTGTAAATTGTAGTCTATATCTTATTCTGATGTGCAAGCTGTATTTATTTAAAGTCTCATCTAAATCCGTTCAGTCGTTTAGGCGTGAAGGAGACACAAACATACATACATACATTTATTGATCCTGACAAACTTTCACATTTATAAAATTATTATAGATTATGTGATCTTGTTTTTTTATGTTTTTTCCACAAGACACCGTTATGAAGATCATAAAGTGAAATCCGATTATATATAGCCATGTATCTGAAGGACATTGAAATATTTATATTGTTTTAAATATAACATGGTTTTTTAAACAGTAATCATTTTTTACTCTAACTACAAGAATGTAGCTTGGTTACATAAATCTAAATGAATGTATAGTCATAGAGTTCCCAATTAGCACAAACATTTTCTCAGAAAAAATGTTATTCTAAGCACAGGACAGTACTGAGTAGTCCAAAGGGTTACAACATGTATATGTGCATAATGAAGCAAAAATTAGACTATAAGATTTGAAAATGTTTCGTGATATTTTCTGGGTTTCTAACCTATCACAATCTGAAAAATAAATCATCAGAGATATGAATCGATGAAAAGAGAAATGAAAATTTCTATGTTTTTTACCACTTTTATTGGTAAAAGTGGTAAAGAACATAGAAATTTTCATTTCTATTTTCATCATGATCTCTTACCACGTAGTAACGGCTACATCAATCAATTTATTGATATGAATCGGTTACAGAAACGTTTAGAACTTCCAATATGTTGAGATCTCTTCTTACACGAGCAAAACCTCAGAATGCGGATAAAAAACAAAGGAGTTTACCTTTTTTCTGTGAAAAATAATATACAGGTGACTGACTATCATCACCCGAAGACAATTGTGGATACTAACAATCGAAACGTCGTGAAGTAACTTGACTTGGAATCTTTTTAATTATTTTTGTAAGTAGTTCAATATTCAATTGTTGCTTGTATTTTATTTATTTATTCATTTATATATACACGGGCAAGCCCAATTCGGATATAAGTAGTACACTGCTATGTAGTACTTGATACAATACAGTGGATTAAAAGTAAGTTATAACGTTAATACAATTCTGAAGTAAGAAAGCAAATAAATTATTAAGAAAAAATTAAAATGTATAACAAAATGAACTAATATAATTCTTGCAGGCAAGTAACACTAGACACAATACAATAACACAAGCAGATAGTATTAGATGGTTAAGTGAAGAATATGGTTTTTAAAGCGGGATACTGATGTATTAAAGATTTGAAGGTTGTTTAAAGAGTTAGCCAATCTAAGATTTCTGGGAGAATGAAGCCGTTATATGAATAATTGAATCTGTGAAAAGAAACGTAAAACGTTTGCACCTGTCTAGTTGAACGATTGGGGGCATGTAAAGATATTTTGGAGAGAAACTTTTATTGTAATTTCATTTGCTTAATATAATTATTATTTTCAGCTATTCATTTTAATTTGATTTTTTCAGGGATTTCAAATCCTTTTATATCATGTTAGACAATGGAAGTCCTAACTAATTGAATTGAAGTGATAATGTTGTGCAAGAAATTAGTGTTTTCATCTTCTAAAATTCAAATGGGTGCTGATGAGCTGTTGGAAACTAGTGTTTTCAATTCGAAAATTCGAGAAATACACCATGTAAATGAAATTTTGTATCTACCCTATTCCATTTATTACGTTGTAATAATAATACTTTTAGTGGAAGGTTACTCAGTATTTACACGAGATACCAACCTAACCTATCGAATGGCACAATTAACATCTGCACAGTGTAGATTTCCAAAAAATGATTTTTGTTTCATAACGAATAGTTTTAAGTACAAACTGAATGGTAAAAAGTTATTTTCGTGTAATTCAATGTCCGTATGAAAGTAGTTGATTCAAAAGGACTTTTTTTCGTGTAATTCGAAATTATTGTGAAAGTAGTTGTTTCGTGGGAACTTTTTCTTACAATTTGTATTCAAAATTTTTGTGCCTGTTACATGTTATACATCTTTGTTGAAAGTTTATTTCGAATTAAATTGTGTTTTTCCATTCTTCGAAAGTTTCCCAAATGTTTGGTATCTTACCATTCGTAAAATATTCAAAATTTCTATATTCAAATACCTAGAAGTTCAGTGTGGATTTAAGTATTGTTGAATATTTCCAGAAAAGTAGTTCTACCTCGCTAAGCTGCATCCCACACATGTTCTAAATTACTATTTTCACTATATTCTGAATTCTGCATTGTGTAAAACGTTCACAATCTGGATACCTCTTGTCGAGTCCACATCATTACGCCAATTACAATAATGAATAAAATTTCAATCAACAGTTTTGATGTAACTTTCGATCATATTTCTCGTGAAGGAATATACGTTGAACCGATAATAATACAGAATTTGACGGTTATACAACAATGTTTGACAAATGAACAATCAAATATAACAAATTGAAAAAATGTATCTTCAATACAGTCATGGGGTAAAGATCAGTAATAATAGTAGTTAAATGTAAACTTGGCAAGTTTAGTTTAGATTTCTAGTTTATTTAAAGGTAGTTTTAATAACAATATGTGAATTAATTTTGTTTTTGTACGAGTATTATGTTAATTCTTTACTCGAAGGTAGGCATCTCTTTAGTCAATTTTCAAATTGATAAATAAAATGAAAAATTGATCTATTTCGGAAATTTTTTAGCATATAGTAACACCGTTTTTTTTAATCAAAAACTTCAAGAAGAAAGCAATTTTTTAATGTCTTCGGTTACATTTTCATGAATTTTAGTTTTTAAAATGAAATACAGCCCATGCCTTGAGAACGTAGCTTTCTATGTTAAAATTATTTTAAAATTGGTTTAGTAGTTTTTCAAGTTTTACCTTTATAATATTTGTTAATTATAATTATAATAGAATATGTTTTCTCATCTTTGAATTTGAATAACAAAAATATCCACTCAAATTTCCAGAGCTTGTTCATTATGATAGAGTTCTAGTAAAAGATTCCGACAACTATCATTTCAACAACGGCAAGAGTGTGATAGTGTTTACTAAATGTATTTCACCTGCTTCGAACAATTTTAACGGTGTTTGACCTTGCGTTTTTTCCTTAAATTTCGAAGAATTTTTGTGTAATCACCTGAGGATGACCTAAAACCGTAGTCCACGTAGAGCCCACTATTCAGTAACATCAATGTGAAATAATCGAATAGCGCTGATCAAATATCCACGAATCAAATAGGCGGACGAAAGACATGATTTAATTTCACCGGCATTCGTTTGGCAACCTCGCTCCGGTACGCAGAAAGTTATTCAACCCACAACAACAACCTTGGCAAGGTTACGGATACACGGTATAATTTCCCCTCTCGAACCCCCCCGCGTGTTCCGCTGATGCACAATTACTCTCGAAAATAACATTTTAGAATGTTGTTTTTGTGGTGGCTTTCGCCAAATTTACGGTTATGTCCGACATCGCCATAGCAATCTTGATGAATGTTTGTTGCTCGAGAGGAAACGAACCGATTCGGTATGGTCGATTTTTTATTTTTATTTTTTCTCGGAGCCATTATTTTGATGGACCTCGTAGAAGATACGAAATTATGTGAGTTGGGCAATCTTTAATTCGAATTGAATTCGTTTTGATGTGTGTGGGCTGAACTGCCGGTTTAGAGTAAAGTACTGCTTCTCGAAAAAAACACAAACTCACCTATGCAGCTGTATGTAGGCACAGATAAATGACGGAAGACGGTGTACACAATACTTGAATGAAATATAATATCTCATCGGTTAGACGTTATACGTTTATGCAATTAAAATAAACGTATAATTCGAGAACTAAGTTCACAAACTACCTTTATGCACAATTAAGAATGACTATTTCAAGTGAAAAATTTTTCGTGAGATGCTCAAAGTTGCTGTCAAGAATACCTTAAACTATGCGCATTCAGTAGAAAACTTTCGTGAATTGTATCTAGTGGAAAAACTGGTTCTTTATTGCCCTAAAATATTGCAATGAAATATGTCCTAATACAGCGTTTTGTGACCATTCAAACATTGACCATCAAACATGAACATTCAAAGCGGTGGCGTATTTTGTCCTTTTACTGTGAGATTGCGGTACCCAATGACCATTATAGTCAATAACAGGCACTACGAATTAGCTAAAAATTGAATTTTATTGAAAATGTATCTAATTACCATCGTTATAAATTATGAACACAAACGTAAATGCCTAAAATAAACACGGGATTCAAACGTCATTCAAAAATTTAAAGAATTAAAGACTACACATAAAATCAGTGAAATACGAAATGCAGCTCATTGAAAATTGTTAACTAGTAGATAAAAAAAAGTAAATGATAAACGTTTTAAAGAGTAGTTCTTAAAAAATATAAATAAAAGAAAATGTGCTTTTTGCACACTTTCCAAAGACTTTCCCTCACTTTGGTTCGGATACTTCAAGGTGAGAGCATTTTTTTTAGGAAAAACACAAGCACTACAGGAAAAGTCCTAAGGCTCCCAGAGCGGTGCCTATGAATCGCTGGAGAGTAAATCCATTTGGAAAACAGTTCTCAGGAAGTTTATTCCACATAAACGCAATTCTCCAGATGAAAGAGTGCTTAAACAGTAAGTTCGCGACTGATGGCTCCTTTCTGGATGGAATCCAGCAGCTTCAGGGTACATTTGGGGGCAGAACTGCATACATGAGAACAACACTCCGAAGAAGGTCTGATCTGAGCTTTATAAAGCATTATAAAGATTGTATCAAGACATATTGGTGTCCATTTCAACCACCAACAAACTCATCCAAGCAGAAGTGGAAGTTATCTGACCTGACTTTATTATATCCGATTCGGAGGCATTTATCTTTTTGGCGAAAACCAATGCCTGGGTTTTTGTGGGTTAGCAGATGGAAGAAACTAACAATTTGGTCCCACAAATTATGGTTCAAATTAATCCAGAGTATATCATAATCGGCAAATGCCCATTGCAATGTACACATGTAAATTAGTTTTTTCATAGGGACACGTGATAAAAAATGTGAACAGCCTTGCCTGTTGATTAAATAAATAAATGAATATGAAGAAAGAAGGCAGAGAATTGTTTTTGAATGTATTTGAATTCACACAACTAGGAAGTTATTTGAACGAGTGTCTTCCGTGAAAGAAAATGGAACATACGTCAATCAAACGCCATTCAATGTCTATCTCACTATAACTGTTAAGTGTTCAACTTATATCTGAGCGAGAGGTTGTTTCTATCATATTTGAAATATTGCTCCGTCTCAAATTTCAATCGATAATTACCACCCAGTAAGCATATCACACCGGCAAATCGACAGATTTAGCATTAAACAACCTTGTTGAAAAAATTTCCCAATCCCTTGACAAGGAAATTGCGGTTGCTGTATTTCTCGAAATTGAAGGAACATTTGACAGTGCACTACCTAAATATAAAGGATCATCCCTGGCTAGGAAATGGACCATAACTGGCTGGTAAACCGAACTGCCTACGACTCTTCAAGGCGAGACCATTAGGTTCAGGGTCACCAGAGGCTGCCCTCAAAGGGTACTATCTCCCCTTCTGTGATCGCTTCTGATGGATAGTCTGCTTGATGCAGATGACCTTGTCATCTTGACAAACATTGAACACCTGGCTAGCAGGAAGGTTTATGAGCTTCCTGCCCCACTGGGAACCTATTCAGGTTTTCAGAGTTTGGCAGAGCCGTTCTCTTACCATCTGACCTGAAATACCACTCATCAAACTATTCGGCTTCGTTAAGAAGCTGGGTTTATTTGATCCGAGTGTGAATAGGTGTGAGCCACAATAAACCCTTGCGGGTTACGGTAGTCGAATAGACCCACTCACTCTAACCCAACCCTACATAACTGAACATTACATCTTAACATTTGAATAAAACATGTATTTGTCGAATTCTTTACATTCTATAGCATTGTTTGATTATTCGAATATTATTTGAGTGATTAAGCCTACAAAATATTTTTCCTGAGACGAAGTCAATTCATATTTCAAAATGAAAGAAATATTAGGTAGGTACAATGATTCACTGTGTCCATAACCTCACTCGAAATTACGGACAAAGTAACATACTCTATGTATATTATATAAATTACAAGTCTGGAGAAGAGGAAAATAATTCCATTAGCAATGGGGTATTTGACATAAGAAAAAAATAGACTTCATATGTAGTGTATTTCCGATAACATTAATTGAGAATCTGAATTTCGATCGAAATATTTTAAAATTGAACAATTCATTATAAATGACAGTAGGAAAAAACAATATACCTACTATTCAATCCCTTCTTTTATTCAGATTGGAAAATGTTCAAATTGACATTCTAAATTATGATTACTCTAACCTACAAAACAAAAAAATACAATACGAATGATTGTTTATGAATAGATTTTACTGAAAGATTTTTGCTTGGATTTTTCTTTTATGTGAACAATTAGTTACAGTTTCAAAACATCCTAAAACATTTTACTGAAAATAATTTTTAGCAAAACTAAAACTGTGCGAAGGTTCAAAAAGAATGTCAACAAGAACTACACAGTACAATAAATTCGGGATGTTCTTTTCTGGTGACACTTTTGTAAAAAAAAACACAAAGTTATATAAAGCCCTACCTGAGGAAATGAAATAAATATGTTTAATTCATAACATATATATTTGCAATTTGCACCTTTCTCTTCTTTTGCAGTTTATTCCATATATTACCATATAGTAGAAAATGAAAAATGGGTTATTTATTCATTTCACTAGCAGAGTTTAAAGTATGGAGTATTGTAAAGTCCTTACATTCTTCACTAGGAACGTTTTCATTATGATTGGAAATATTATACACTCCTATGTATGCATAAAATAAATGAATAATTCAATTTTTGAACTTACTCGTACTTAGAAATGCATTCTATCCAACATGTCTGACAAATAAATTCTGATTTCATAACCTGAGGACTTACCCTTGACTCCTGCCTGTCACTCTTAACATGCGAATTTTTTCAAACAAAATAGTATTAGATCACTTAAATTGATTAAAAATACTATATTTTAAAATATGACAATACCCACAGATTTTTTTAATGTAAACGGACAAGAATAGGTACAAGGTGTTGTTAATGATTCATTCAAGTCATAAAATACTCGTATGTGATAGAATCGGTCGATATAATGAAAATCCATAACGTTTTCAAGAAATACTTCATTGTGACATTTTCACTAGACAGTTTTACAAAAACAAAACTCGTGTTTCGCTATGCAATAGCTTCTTCAGTCATGTCTTTACTCCACGCCTGGAGAAGCTATTGTCTACCGAAACGTGTGTTGCGTTTTTATAAAACTGTTTAAATTTCGCGATAAAGTGTTTCTTGAAACAAACATAGACTTGATGATCGTAGATTCTCATAGATTCACAACATGTAATCCAAAAAAATCTTGTATATCAGTGGCATCAAATTCATACCTGATTTTCAATTTATTTTGTCACGTTATAAAATTCTACAAGTATGATTCGCCACACCAGCGTTCAGTCGTCTTAGTCGGGATTTAAAGTATAGTGGTGTAACAAAACATTTGTAAAATGCAAGGTTTACAGTTCCAAATAAAGATGACTTTTTTAGATATAAATGTAACATTTATTATCAGAAGAATCATGAAATACAAATCAATTAACAAAATTTAGCATATTAAATAACAGTGCTGCTTTATTACCTCCTGTTCATAAAAGAGGACATATGCCTCCTCACTCATAAGCGATTTTGGTGAACTTAGGGACACGTGTGAATCGTTGTATTCATTCCACGTGCCACTATAAGGGTTTCTGCAATATGCTGGGTAATGCCCGTTGTAAATGGTCCCACTGTGATTCGAAAGTGCATATAGATTATAACAAGGAGCAACATTGTCTGCAGCATAATTTTTTTATTACTCATTGGGCTATGCTTGAAGTCTGGCAGTAAACGAATCTAAAGAAATAAACTTCAAACCTTCAAGCCACTCTCGGATATACCTACACCGTAGGTTGAATGGACTGACGCCCATCACAAAACTACTCCCCTGGCTAATAACACGGAGGGCGTTGGATTATATCCGATAGGCGTCAGTGCAGTAATCTTCACAGAAAATGTCCTGCATATGCAATTGGCAATACAACTGAAAGTTGTATTGCCAATTGCATTTGAATTTGAATTTTTGCCTTGAATTTTTGAACGGTCACACAGACCGGTTTCGGGCTCATTAGCCACTCGTCAGAGCAAGAAAGTGGCCATCATCGACCTGAAGTCAATGATATTCCATAATTGAAGGTCGGAATTCTTTCAGGGTATTTCATTCCTCTTCCTAAGTTGGAGCGAACAACAAAATGTCACTTCATCTAGTGGACGAGGTACTAACCAACTGTATATCCGAAATTTGAATTTCAAATTGTGAAACAATCAACTATTGTAAATAATATTGACAATAATCACTCAAAAAATAACGATCTCGAAAAGAATCAGTGGGCATTTCTCAACAGTACAACTTCCAGACAAAATTTCTGTTCGATATTCTCGCATACCAGTATATCGCCGGTAGAGTAAAATGAATTCCACACATAGTATATTTAATCGCATGTCGATATTACATAATTATCAATTAGTAGATCGGTGCCCGCGATAAGGACGTTGGTCGTCACGACATACCTGTAGTGAAATAAAAAATCACTTTGCTTTCGGTGAAGATACTCGAGAAAATTGCTATCTCAATCATAAAGTATTTCATCGAAAACTATGCAAAGAATTTATTCACAAAAAATCCCGCTCCAAGATACACGGAACGAAAATTGTAGCAACTGTATTTCACACGATAATTTTCGAATGATAAGCAAATCACTGACGTAATTATTTCATCAGAAATGTATCCAAACAACTGTGTTCTGATGATGCTACATTGTCCATGTCTACAATTGGAGAAACTTTAACCTGTCTATATTGAATAAGTTCACTAGATCGATATTTAGAAGAATAAGTGAAAATTTCGAACCCACACATAAACAATGACAGATGTAAAAATAAGCTGGTGAGAGGTGCGAGCACACTTTTGAGGTCGAGTAGGCTCTGAAGAAAACTATCATACGTTGCCACTAATTTTGGCAGGAGATTTCACTGTGGACAGCCCTTGGTAAATGTTCTACAAAATGAATTATAATTACAAATGAATAATAACCGAAAAGAGCCTACCACAAGACATGGAACAATCGATGTAGTTTTCTCTATATATCTTTTTAATTTTCATTCAAAACATAACTATTCCAATTCTCATACTATAAGCCTAATGCGAGCGCTTTCGACAGCTGGTCGTACTGTCATCATCTGGCACTTCTCAAACTGAACTTGTTATCCTGTCGTCTGTCTCTTTATACGGTTTGATCGCCT
>WOGN01007764.1:1308-11651 GCA_015342105.1 Leptinotarsa texana | reverse complement strand
GCAGGTTTCTTCAGAAAAAATAATGTGGAAGTAGCATTCAGACCACATGCCAGGTTATCTCATTTCCTTTTCAATGCCAAAGATAAGGTCGACAAGTAGGAAAAATCTGGAGTTTATGAGCTGAAATGTGCGGATTGTAATAGTGTTTATGTGGGACGATGCGCACGAAATTACCAAAAACGGTATGTTGAACATAAAAAATAACAATAAACATGAATTTGCAATTTTTCACAAACCATCGTACACAGACCTTATCATACATAATTCCTCCACACACCCTTACCAGCATAAAGTTGCTTCATTCAATAGTATGCTTCACAGATTATTGAATATTCCACTGTCTGATAGGTAGTTCCAGAAAGAGCTGAAATTTTATAAAACAAATCGCGGTTAATGACGGTTATAAAGTAGATATTATAAACGCCATTCTTTACAAAAAAACTTCAAAAGCAAGCTATGGACTTGGTCTACCCATATTCAAGATGCGATAACGTCAGTTATAGGACATTGGCATATTTGTGTGAATCAACCAGGAATATTGCCCGTTTTTTGAAAAAAGAAGGCGTAAACGTAGCTTACAGAGAGAATAATAATCCAAGTAAATTTACTAAAAACAATAAAGACGAAACTTCGTTGTTGGATAGATCAGGAGTATATAAGCTGACTTGTGGTTCTTGTCCAAAACTGTATATTGGCCAAACAGGAAGAATATTTTCCCAAAGAAACAAAGAGCATAGAAGTAGTCTTGTAAATAGAAAGACCAATTCCACATTTGCAAAACACCTTTTAGCAGAAGGACATAAGTTCAACGATGAATATAATGTGTTACATTTAGAAGAGAAGAGTTTGCAACTCAATCTTCTAGAATTTTTTAGAAATCATTAGATTCGGGAATTCAGGTAATTTACTGAATGATCAATTAGAATTAAATAACTCTCCGTTACTGAATATTTTTTCAAATGTGGAAAATGGAACATAAGCTCAGGTAATTTAATTCATTACAAACTTAGTTAAAAAATCAGGTACTTGAAATTCAGGTACTTCAAATTGTAGAATGAGGTATATATAGCATTGAATGTATAGTATTAGTTACTAAGACACGCCCGAGGAAGCCATTGTACGGCGAAAGACGTGTTGCGTTTTTGTAAAACCGTCTAGTGAAAATCACACAATAAAGTGTTTTTAGAATACAACGATAAAGGTGTCAATCGATTTGTAATTTCACCCAGAGTGATTTACGATATGAGCCAAGTTGCTCAAACAAATTGTTCAAAAGTTATGAACAATCATAGGATCTTTCATCAAGCGCTTCCCATCTTTGAATGCAAATGAGACAAAGTGTGTTAGATATCACCGACATTTTCAAATACCTATCAATGCTATTGTATGTGGGATAAAACATCATTCAAATGTCCGCCTCCGCCATGGCTTCTCTGGCTGGAGCACATCCGAAACGTCCAATTTTCCATGACTCTGGTACATAAATCGGGCTGACTTTGACCGACGGCATGGGTTATGTTGGCTTTTAGGACTGCTCTGGTTTGTTGCCAGTTCACATCACCTCCACGTGAGATGATCATGCCCTCAACTCGCTCGAACAGAATATCTAATGGGGCATGAGTTGTATGGCACGTAGCGCCGTTCTCTTGAAACGATATATCTTTGGTGTCCACTATAGTGCTCGACGTTAACAGTGATGACCTTCCCAAAGTTGTTCTCAAAGAAATATGGACCAATGACGCCGCCAGCCACAAATTCGCACCAAACAGTTGCCTTTTCGGGATGCAAATCATCCCAAATTCGACAATTTTGTTTGTTCGCGTACACATTCATCAAAAAATGGGCCTTGCCGCTGGAGATCATTTTTTTATGAAAATTGGTGTCAGTTGCTAACCGCTTCAGAATCCATTCAGTGAACATACATCGTTGTCTATGGTTGTTAACCTTCAATCCCTGGGTCAGTTGAATTTTTTACGGGTGAAGGCCCAAGTCACGATGAAAAATTTGTGGTCTGCGAAAGAACGAGTTCTCTTGAGCGACGCGAAATTGACTTTCGCGGATTCTTCTGTATACTCTCACAGATAGCGCGATGTTTCCGGCAGATCTTGCGTTTTGTCGACGTATAGTGCAGGCCCTGAAAGTATTTGAGTAGCTAAACCTGAGAACCAACAACTATGTTCGGATTTAATTACCTGAGATCTTGAACAATGAAAAACTGAATCTTGCCAGAAGGTGCGATGGTCCATTGTTATCCCCTCCCTGCCCCTTCTCCGCGCCTAGTGTTAAGTATAGCGCGCTCGACCGCTTCGGTATGTTTTTGCGTCTCTCGACGTAATACCGTTCATTTAAATAATTGTGATTGTTGTTAACGCATAATATAATTGAGTTTATTCATATATTTATAGTGTGGGAAAAAAGTTTTTGACTTTCTACTACTCCATCTTGATACAAAAATAAAAGGGATGTGGGAATCTTCAAAAAAAAGGAAGGAAGTAACCAATTTGAAAATAAGTAACTCTTTACATAGATGTGAAGATCATGCAAAGAAGTAACTTTCAGGCACAAACTTGAAGGAATTCCTTCTGAAACAGCTATTTTCATATAAACATTGAATTACACGAAAGAAAAAATTTCTTTCGAAACAAATACTCTTATATGAACACTGAATTATACAGAAGATACTTTTCTCTACTCAGTTTGTATTCCAAACATTCGTTATGGAATAAAATCAGATATCATTCACATCATTTCTATGGTAATAAATTGCACTTACATGGAACACTGTCATCATCACTGGTATACATCGATGTTTCGCCATAAGACACTTGCCTTAAGGATCTTCAGTACTATAATTGGATAACATTATAGAAAATACATACAATTCATTCATGAATTTCGATTACTTCCATCCCTTCTTTTTTGGGAGTTTCCCACATCTTTTTTTTTGGCATCAAGATGGAGTGGTAGAAAGCTAGAAACTTTCTTTCCCACTAATTAGTCACTCCTAAAAATATAATCCCTTTCAATTTATAGTGTGTTTTGTTAAGAAAAAATGTGGTAAATTTAAAAAGAAAAAGACAGTGAGTTATACTGTTTATTTTGCGAGGAAACAACAAATTTAGTAAAAGAACTAAAATTAAATACGCTGCTCATTATTAAAATGCAAAACTATTCTTGTATTCCGAACTTTCAGCAGCTAAACAAATTTTAAATACAGCACGTCGAAAGCAAGACCATATTTTACACAACTAAGCACTTGCGAACGACCTGAATATCGATTTGCTATAGAAGTCAGGTATCATAAACATTGTTACCAAGATTATTTAAGGTTGCCTACTGTCGTTTCACAAGTTATACTTGCCAAATGCATTGGGCAAACTTATACATAAAATTAAAGATAAATTGTTATCCTAATGTTTTGAGGTTAGCTTCTTGGCTCAGCGAATGGTTGTACATACTAATATTGTTGAAAGTGCTACAACACTGCGATATGAAATATTGAAAACACAACTAATTCAAGTAACTATTTACGTGATGGAAATTCGTTTCGAAACTTACTAGATAATGGAAAATTGCCGCCAACTTGGCCGGTGTTTATGCAAGTATTATTTGATACAAGAAACCACAAATTGAATGAAAATTTTTAAAGAAGAGCTATGCCATAGTACGGTTGTTGGTCGATCGTTTACTGAACCAGTGGACTTAAATTTATCCACCACATTGCGAATAGTTCTCTCGGTAGGACAAATATAGCCACCATAAAATCGGCGAAACACGCGATACGTTGCCTGAATCCCTTCATGGGATTTGCTACATCGATCCATGGTGATTTGGCATAGCAGACTGAATGTGAAATTTGGAAGTTCCTGTTGGAATACCCTATATAAACCGTTTAATGAGTTTAGTGTTTTCTTTTTTGCGGACTATTCAATAACAATTGAAGATTTTCAGAATCTGAAATGAGATCATCGAACAGCGAAAAAATGCTTCAGAAATGTTCTCATTTTCAGGAACTGTGGGTTTTCCAATTTTTATGCTCACAAAAACGTTACATGATTTATTTATTCATTTCTACCATTCGAGAAAAAAATATGACAACTTGTTCTGTCATAATGAATCAATCATCGTTATTATTCCTATCAATAATTCTGGGGACACTGGTGATCACAGAGAATATTATAATGTCATGATCAATATCATATCTAGAATAGAAGTTAGAATAACTTCCAAAACTAGAACAATTGAATTCAATCTTCACTCTCACTTCTGTCATCACATCAAACGTTGATTTCTCGATTAATAGAACCAAAACCTTCAACTGCTCAAGAGAATATTGACATTTCTGAACGAGAAAAACTGAGTACCTTCTTCGAGTTTGTCGAAACAGTCTGGCTACTGAGGAAACATGTAATTAACGAAAGTGTAGAAGAAATTTATTGATGTTTAGGGATCCGGCAAGAAATCGCCGGTATCTGTAGATGGATGACGTTGCTTTCAATATCATCACGAAAAAATTGTAAAAAAATGCCCCTCGTACTCTAATGATTCTAGATTGCTCACTCATATGTTTTTTCCACCTATTACGTTCCATACGTCCGAATGATCCAGAGATTGTAGCCCATCGTCCCTATTTGTGTTAGGGAAATTGCTTAGCCTCAATAAAATGAAAAAAGTTTGGAATGCAGGGGCTTTGACTTCTTCATCAATACAGAGAAAGAAAAACACAATGAAATCTTCTCACAAAGATGTGTAGATTCCGTCAGAAAAAAATAGTTTCGATATTATCACAAATATCTTGTCTCGTAATCTGTCTAAGTTTTCACCGAAACTATATTATTCTAGAATGGCACGTTTTGCCACCAACTTAGATGTTATTATCGAAAAAGTGTAAGATAATGGACCATCGATATTTTTGAGTGGTTTTTATATGCTATCGCTTGTATGAATTATAGTGGGCTTATCTCTAGTACCAAGATGGATAGGATGTCAACGTTTTTCGATCGCCTAATTGTTTGTGATAAATCATTTTTCATCACTCGACTTATTTGGTTATCATTCCTGATCAGGAATTTCCGAACTCTTGAAATAAATTTCAATTGAATCACTTTTCCTGTTGACACTTTTCGAATTTAAAAGCTTCCCAAATTTGTCACACTCTCATATGCTGCGACTGGGCTTTCTGTTCAATGTTATCGAAATTAATTTTGTGTCTTTTCTGTAGATGTTATTGCAATAATGGCATTTTTGTCATTCAAGAGTCTTGTCACATATTCTTCAGTTTCTACAAGAATGTTAGAATGATATCTTCTAAACGATCTTTTAATGAAGAATTGCATTTTTATCGGAAATTCAAAAATAGTGAAAACCTATTGTTACGATTTTGGGTTGCCCTATTGTTACGATTTTGGGTTGCTTTCAGAAAACTCGTCAGCACGTCATTGATTATCCGGTGCATCCATTCGCAACTACAATAAATGGCATTGAATTTTCCATTGAGCTGAACATTGAAGCCTTTCTCGATTCGAAGTTGAAATTAATAATTACGTTATGAAACTTACTGACTGTGAGATATGAAGTGACTATTGTTTATTAGTTGTGAAAACAACTATTTATGTAGTAGGAATTGGAGAATTGAAAAGAACTCTCAAGTCATCACACTGCAGCCTCAGAGGACTATTTCGTCCTTGTTTTTCGTACTACTCTGTACAAAACGTATGTCATATTATTTCGGACATAATTTGGGTTATCCATAAATTGTTTGCCTCTTGTGACTTGGAGCTCATATTCGAATAAAATATACCGAGTTGCATCTGCCCCATTGTTGTATTGCCTGCATCTAAGGTCTTCATTGTACAGGCATCCTCTCAATAGTATCCATAGGGTAGCACTGTAACTGAGCGTTGGTGTTGCCCTCTTATTGGCGAGTACTCTGCTAGAGGATGGAGTGTACAAGTGTACAGTGCCTCTTCATGGAGCATGAAGAGTTTCAAACTGATTCGTGATTTCCGCCTGCTTTCTGATAGCTCCAAGCGACTGAGTTGTCGAAGCCTGCGGTCCACCTAATGGTCACTAGCACCCGAGTCTAACCTTGTGGGCTACATGTTCGAGGTGTCAGACCCGGATGGACGGGGTTAGTAGTATCTAAGCTTAGGTTCTCGACCTGGAGGTTGACAGTCCTATAGGTGGATAGTCCGCTAGTGGGTAAGGAAAACGGATTTCGTGAATCAATTTGTGGGTGCATGAGCCCCTCATTCACGACACGGAGATGTCTAGGTTGATCCGTGATTCCCGCCTGCATTGTGTCACTTCCGAGCGTTCGAGGTGTCGGGGTCTGCGGTTCACCCAAGGGACGCTAGTAACTGCGTCTAGCCTTATTGGACAACAAGGCGAACGTTCTAGGTGTAGGACCCATATGAACGGGACTACTAGTATCCAAGCTCAGCTTTTCGCTTGTCTTTACCAGGGACAGAGATTCAACACGTTTTGGTATGGTCAGCAGAGGCAGGTGTGCCACCAGAGCACTGTGAAAATTTAGAACATGGTCGGTATGGTCGATAATAAGATGAATGAAACTGAAGTACCTGCTCCTACTCTGCCCAAGACGTGGGTGTTGTGAGGGGAAGGCCTCAGGTTTGGTTGCAGTAGGTTTGTGTTGTGGAAAGATGGGATTCCCCTGAAATCTGTGTCGACCACACAAGGCCGGGGTGTTGCTGGGAAGCTTATCCATTTCCCAGACCCCCTGGTGCAGTCGTAACTATGACTCTCAATTTAGCCCACAAGATTCGGATACGCGTCTCAAAAAAATTATCACCTTGGAAATGTATTTATCCTTTGCACGAATGATGTTGAATTTTGTGGCGCTCTGGGATTCGAAAACTATTTCAAGCAGTCACAATCAAATTGCCAATCACAGATCAGTTAAATTTTCCTTGTACTGGGCAAAAAATCGAAATTGGAGATTCATTGATATATCACAACTCATTATTAATCGACATATTGTAAAATTTGCCTTTAGAATTTATTTTGATTGATAGATGTGGTAATTTGAAATATTTTTAAGAGATGAAATCTGAGGTCGTTAAATTAGCTAGATTTTTTAAAGTAATTATATTGAACACCTTCTCATCAATCAACTTCAATTTTTTATTATTGAAAAGTTTTGACTTTGGAACAAAATTCGGAGATTGAGGTCAAAATCTACAGATTTGTGTTAACATTTTCATTTTGAATTGGATATGTGATCATGCTGCGCTTTCATGCAAAACAAATTCAGTGCACCTCGATTTGTATAAACATTGAGCTGTGAAGGAGAGGAAACGTTCTTCTGTCAAATCGTTACCAATAAAATCTGTACACAAAGGAATCGTCCTTCAATAAGGTAGACTGTTTTTGGAAAATATCATTTTGGAAAATCTTTATTTGCAATTGAATTTTTCGAAAAGATATACAACTTGTTAATTTCCGAAAACCGCGCCACATTGAACCATCTGGACACTTTCCTGCCAACCCCTTCATCTCCCGCTTCATCTAGGTATTTGCCGTTTTCCCGTGATTCCTCTGTGGACGTCGGAAATGAGAGTCGGCAGTCCGTCACTAGCATCTCCTCGTATTCGACATCATCGAGAAGATATGAAATCGTCGGCCAACGATCAATCGACTCGCGCGCCAGCATCACGAGCCTCTGGTCCTCGGACATGTCGAGGAGGGACTCTGAAGCGATACCCGAGCACGAGATTGATTCGAGCGACTCACGAGGCTCGTTTGCTTCGGCGGGTAGTTTGATTTCTTCGGACGGATCGAGAAGGTACTCCGACATCGTCGGAAAGAGGAGGAGGTCTTCTGCGAGGTCTTCGCAAGTGAGACGGTACACAAGGAGGGTTCCTCTGAGCTACGATCGGCGGAGAACGACGGGAAGGTTTGTATTTGGTGTAATGATAGTGATATTATCTGTTTTCTAACGCGGTAGTGTAGAATGAGAATTTTTTAAAATGTTGCTCAATGAAATAAAAAATATTGAATTCATTGAAAAAACAACTTAATAAACTGATATTAGGGGTATGGATAAATTCAAAAAGTAATCGACAGATCATGATTTTTCTTCTTTTTATTGTGTCAAACTTATTTTTACTCATCTCAATTAATATGAGAAGTATAATTTCATGCACCGGTATGTTGAATCATATGGGGTCATTCAACACACACCTCTTGGAGTGCCGATGTACCTTAACGCATTGAGTAAGCAGTTGGCTGTGCTTTAAGTTTTAGGATGACAGGAGACGTGACAGGAGATATCTCTTCAGAAATGGGTTCATGGAATATTTCATAATTAATGTCTCCATCATTCGTGAAAACACAAGAAAGAAATGTAAACGAACAAGAAGAGGCACTTCTCATTTATGCTTAAAGTTGAGCTTCAGTATCATCCGAAAATATACATTATCAGCGAGTAATATAGGCTTTCTATATTTCATTGAAGAAATCTGAGAGTTGCAATCAAAAATTGCTTGTATATAGTTGGATTTTGATACCGGTTCTTTATTATTTGGGAAGGTTATCAGCGTGTTCTTGCATATGGGCGAACTCTATCCTGGAAAATTTATTTATTTTTCATGCATACGGGTCAAACCCTATCCTGGAAATCTTATAATGAGTTTCCATTACTCTCTGAGGAGTAGCTGGGGCATTTTTCAAACATAATCGCACCCTCGTTAACTCGTAATGTCCATTTTCTACTTTGAAAGTTGTTTTTCTATCGAATTCGGTTGCATTTCAGCTCGGTGAAATTCAGCAGCTGAGTCTAGCATAGAGAACTATTGACTAAGGCCTAGTTCGGTTTTCTATCATCTTTTCCATTTATTTTTCATCGCAATTTTGTATATATGAATGTATCTATCTATGCTGGATGAACGAGAAGCATCTGCAAGACTAGCCTCTGTGAGAAATCTTGCATGAATGTCTGTCGAATATAATTCATTATCCAGCATTGTATTAGCCGGGAAAGTAGTTGTTTTTTGACAGACGCTTACCATACCTCACTGTGTAGGTAGTTGGAAGAGATGAATATTTCGAAATGTATTTCGAAATATGTATTTCCCTATATGAATCTACATTCCTATATATATAGATTTTGTGTGTACTGGAATTAGTAAGTAAGTGAATGAGTAATCTATTCATTTCATGTCATTCTTTCATATAGTTACATGATTTGATTTTCCTGCGATTCACAATTAAAATTGTCATTAATAATCCTATCATAAAACCATGTAGCCACCTAAGCTAGGCTTGTGTTGTGGCTGTTAGATACTGATATTGATTGTGTGATATAATGTATAATAAAATAAATACATGAAAGCTAAAATAGGTCGTTTGGTTATTTATTAGTGTCTACCTTACTAGGTTCAAAACAGCAGTTGGGGAATGATGGCTAGAGGGAGGTAATAAGAAGAGAGAGAGAGAAAGCAGGTAATTCAACTCAAACAGTTTCGAAGATATCCTGCAATGGATCATAACGATTTCTGAAGAAACATTTCAGTTCCCTCTTTAATTTACAGTCATTATTAATATTCTTTAAATGGAGTGACAGCCTATTCAATGATTTTGGGCCAAAATAAGTTGCAAATTTCTGGTTGTGACTCAGTCTACAGCGTGGTATTATAATTGCTTGGTTGGAGGTCATTCACGTATTATCTTTTCTGTGTAATGATGTTAGTGGGGTTATTACAAATCCATAATGAACATTGATGAGCCTATTATTTTCTGACTTCGAACAAACCACTTTGTTCGTAGAGTAACTTTGTTGAATATCTCCTATCCTTCTTCAAGGCGTTTTTGATCAGTATTGCGTCGAGATTATGTAGTGATGTTTTGAATAAGCCACCCCATATTAAGATGCAATATCTAATAATCGACTCCACCAAGGCACCGTACACCGTCAGTATGACATCTCTACTTAAGAAACTTCTTAGTTGGTAACATTTCGAAAGTAGTTTGCAGAGTTTTTCACTACGTGATCTATGTGATCATTCCATCGTGGAAATTGATCGATCATGACGCCTAAGTGTTTTACATATTCGAGAACATCCACAGTTTTGGTTTTCTGTACACGTACATTTGTGAATCGTAATGAAGTTTTCATCAGGTTGGTTTTTTCTTTTGAAGAAAAAGTTATGAATTTAGTTTTATCTATGAGACTCAATAGATTATTACTTAGCCATTTATATATTGTAACGAATTAAAGCACTAACTGTCTTAAACTAATTTATTTTTACAATATTTCCGTAACTGATTTATTTACACACCTTTATATGCACGATGTATTAACAGCTCGCTTTCTAAGTACAGAC
>WOGN01007760.1:0-11653 GCA_015342105.1 Leptinotarsa texana | reverse complement strand
ATATCTTGCACTATTTCAATCTAATCTACGTGACATCTAAACATTGCATTATTAGGCTCTTGAACGTTTTGTCTTTTTTTATCTACCTTTTTCTCCCTATCATCAGTATTATCTGTTTCCTTGAACTCTGTTATTATAAAACCACTTACTGCCTTCTCTTCCAGCAACGTCTGTACTCTAAATCCACTATTCAGCAACCCAATATTGGAACTATTCTTTTCCGTTATTTTCTCCGAACTTTCACTTTTATTCTAGTTTCAGATCTCTGATAGCATCTGGACCCATGACCTGCTCGTTGCTTTCTAATAAAGTGAGACTCATTTCTTGTTTTTTTCACACTATATTCAATTGCTTACAATACATGCTGTCTCACAAGTGATAATACAACAACAACGAAAAGAATGAAAGTGTTTTATTCCGTACTGTTATTTATACCTGGCCTATTATTCTTCTTCTTTATTATACATTGCTTACACATCATATATAGCATGATAGCACCATGATAGCACATGTCAACTACAAAAGAGTCGACATCTACCAACCATTCACACGGGAATAAATGATCCACCACATTGACTGTAACGGGTACTAGACTATCATCATGAAAAATAAGAAATGAAATTTTGAAACTACAACAAAAATTAATCGGCGCTCCGAGGCGACATCATTGATTCCAGAGGCGCATTTGCTTTTTCAGCTGCAGGAAAACCTGAAAATACCTCCAGCACCGCATCATCTAAAGATCTTGATCTACCAATGACCTCTCTCTTATGAAAGAAAATGAAGGGTGTCTCCAGAGGCACCAATAAATTCAATACATCGCCAGAACACTTAGTGACACGAGTATCGTTAAACTTAAACCAGTTCGGTTCCTCTTTGACCAAGGCGTGATAATGGCCAGATTCAATGCCAGAACCACAGTGAACAATGACTGCAGGAAGATTATAATAGTGGTCTGCTAGATTGAAGTGTTCATCTATTTCGAATATTCGTAAGAGTTTGGTGCTTCCGTCAGAAATTGAGTCATTATCAGTGTTATTATTGGATTGACTGGTGCCTCAATTATACTTGTTTTCTTATAACAGTCAGTTAGTTTGCGTCATGTTTGGCAATACAGTCGATCATCACCTGTTAAAACTTCCATTTTCAGATGAAATTTTCTATATTTTTACGTGGTGAAAAAATATAGAAATATTTATTTATTTTTCAAAATGGGTTAACAAAATAAATGAAATTTTCCGGAGATGCATTTGAATAATAATCAACCAGTACGCTGATTGTGATGAAATAGATTTTATTTCATTGTATCATACGGCCGCATGAATATTTTCAAGATATTCAAGTCCAGAAATCAATATTTTTTCAAATATAAGTTGGTAATATTTGAAGATATCTGAAAATATCATTTTGAGGTTGTTTGAACCTGAGCAGATTGCATTTTCTTGATTGATTTATTCAGTATTGCTGTTTTTAGGAAGAAAGTTGAATAATGTTGAAGAACTGTTTTTCTCTATCAATACCAGAAATGTATTCCTAGCTCCAACCCGTATAACACACATATTTCCAACGATTTCGTCTGAACTATTGTCATGCGTTTCAAACTCATTATCGATAAGTAGAAACGACGACATTTTCGCATGATAATGAAAAATTATCATGAATAGCACCACTATCTCTGGTATTTCACGCATCAAGAGAATTTGAGAAATGCCACTTTCATATTGACGTATTTGAACATTAATATTTTTTCCAGTAATGTATATTATCTTTTCATAGTCGATATGTAACATAAAGCAAAACAAAAATTTAAAAATCATAAAATAAAAATAAGCTAGAAATGTTTATCATATTTTTCTTCATAGCGGCTGCCAGCTCAGTAAATCAAATGAGTAAGAAAAAAAAATTCAATGAAAACAATGAATATATCTAATTTACATTCCTGCTGATATCTTTAGAAATTTTAAACGTCTCACAAAATTGAGACACTTATTTACTGTAGATAATTGTGCAAAAGTATCAGAAAACTGATAAATCAGTGGTTATTCACAAAATTTGAAGAGTTCGCTATATTTAAATTATATTTTTATTCTTCAATATCTTTCAAGGTTGCCGTCTAGTTCAACTTGACAAACTAGTCCGCCGCCACCCATTTCCATGAATATTTAGCCAAATGTCTATACGCATTTCATTATTATTAAATTGTTTCCTCCTACGGACATAGTGTGACAGATACTAAACATTATCAATGAGAAATAGTATGAAACGTCTGACTGAACTATCTAAAAAGATACCTATAACGAATCTGTTTGAAAACTGTTTTTTCATTAACCAGCTGTCGCCTTTCTACAAACGACAACCCTCAGAATTCGAAATCGTGTGAGTCACGGATCAACGGGGTCTTACCTTTTAACGGGCAACTCCCATTTGGGCGATAGGCAGTGAAAACCGACCGACCGGCCTCGCGGCTTGAACCACCGATTCACCTGACGGTCGATTAAATGAGTGGAATAAACCACTTACGTCAACCCAACTGACTACCGCCTCATGCAATGAATGCAAAACACTATCGTGTAGTATAAAACGAAAAAAGGGATGTTTTTAGGAGAGATTGGGAAATATTATTTAGCTTTCTGCTTCTCTTCATTGAACAAATATATGTTGTAGAAACCTTTCAGAGAAAGGAAAAGAGAAAATAATTACAGTGAAAAGTAACCTTATAAATATAATGATAATAGTAATAATGGTCTTCATTTCCAATAAAAAAAATTACACACTTATCATCAAAGAAAGAAATATTGAAAATAAAAGGCGAAGTTCAATTCATTCATCGAGAATATCACTGACGAATTGTTCTTCCACTTGCGTGGATCATGCTCAGACGTTTCTGTATGTCTGTTTAAAAAATCTGGCCGATACTTGATGAAAATTCATATTGAAAATAATTAATACAGTTCACTGTATTATTTTCACTATAAAAGGTTTCACAAAAACCGCGACACGTGTTTCGCTATACAATAGCTTCCTCAAGCGTAAACTAAAAGTTACTTCTAAATTACAACTACTTTATACTCTAACATACCTATTATCTAACTGTACGCCTATTTTCTAATGAATGAATCTACCTGAAAAGGTCAGATATGTATTCAGTAACCAAATAAATAAATTAAATTTTGCCAAAGAACTCTAAATATGAACAGAGAAATGAAAGTTTCTATGTTTTACCACTTTTATTTGTAACTAACGTTACTGCAGTTCCGTCCTATATGGACATTTTCAAACTTAAACAATAAACTAAGAATGATTCATTACATTCGCTAATATATATCATACAGGTACTTGATTGAGTACCTGAATTTACAGTTCACAATGCGTACTCAATCAAGTACCTGAAAGGTATATATTAGCGCATGTAATGAATCATTCTCAGTTTATTGTTTAATTTTGAAAATGTCGATATAGGACGAAACTGCAGTAACGTTAGTTACAAATAAAAGTGGTAAAAAAACATAGAAATTTTCATTTCTCTTTTCATCATGATCTCCTGCCACGTAGTAACGGCTACATCCATAAATTTACTATATTTATTAATATTATCTCACCAAGTTTTATCCTATCTAGCATTGTGGATTGATTTCAATAACTGTTTATTAAAAATACTAAATGATGGACTTGATTTAATCTCATTTGGTAATTTATTGTATGCATCAAACCCTTTGAAAAATAAAGAATTCATGACACTTCTCCTATTTGTTCTGCATAAATGCAAATTATTATGATTTCTTGTGGCATATTTGTGCACTTCTGAACTGAAACTAACAAATTCAGAAAAATATGATAGTTAAGTAATACAACCGTAAAGAAACTGGTAGCCACCACAAAGTTTGTAACGAATTCAGTGAATATATTCACTTTTGGAACAATTCGCATACCACGATTTTGCAGTTTTTGTAATTGGGATGTTTGATTTAGATTAAATAAGAAAATAATAGAAGCACAGTAATGAAAATGTGGTTGGATAATCACATTGTACACAGTAATTTCATAATGAGTGGATAAATGGCTTGAAATTCTTGCAGAGAAATATAGTTTTGTCTAAGAGGCAGTACAAGGGGACTGTTACCTTACAGATACGTTTCTATTGGCCAGAAATAAAAGATTCAAATCGCAGTATTTGAATTGTATTCATATTTATTATATTGACTCCGATTTAATTATTATGTACTGCATATGTGATTCCTAATAATATCCCATGATTGTCTAATCAAACATTATTCAATCAATATGTTTTGCTGGAACTGCCTCAACCTCTTATTATATATTCATTAATCATCGTAATGACGTGTTATTAGTGCCCTTTCCATATCCTTCGACATTAGAAGAGACGCAGTTACGAGTCTGGTGTAATACAATCAGCAAGAATATTTCAAGATCAACGAATACGAAGTAATATACGGTAAAAATATATCAAAACGGAGGTAAGACAGAAAAAACTTTCGACAGGTGAAAAAGATAGATTTTTAGAAATTGTAAAGTATGTTTGTTCTATTCTCACGGAGGTAAGGCAGAAAAAACTTTCGACAGGAAAAGTGATACATTTTTAGAAATTGTAAAGTATATTCATATATTAACTCAACCAAAAATCCATAAATCAATCATCTTCCTTTGGAAAAAAATAATGATATTTTTTCATCTTCATCAATCGTGGAAAACAATAAATTTCTTTAGATATTTCCGTTTCATAAAAATTTGCCTCATTCTAATCAAGTGGAATGATTCATCACTTAATATACTTGTGAGTACAAATATATCTAGAAAAATGTTGGGAAAAAACTCCTTGGCTTCCTACTGTTTCATCATTACCAGGATTAACCTATTCCAAGATGTACATACATCTTACGAAGAATGTCAGCAAACATTCTTTAGACTACAGCAAACTACGTTGTCTCACAGGTACTGTTGTCTGTTGTCGTTCGGTAACCGGTCTGTTCACTTACTCGAATTAACCGCCCTGTTGGTCGGTGGTTCAAGCCCCAGGCTGAACGATCGATTTTCACTTGCTACCGTCCAACCCGTGTTTAGGAATCACACGTTTAAAGGTAAGACCTTAGCTAGCCCAAATTTCGACTTCTGAGGGTTGTCGATCGTAGAGGTGCGACAGCTGGTTAACGAAAGAACAGATTTTTCTCAACAGATTATATAGACACTTGGACTGTCAAAAAATCGGACTTGCCATCTGTGTTTGGAAGATAACGAAAGACTCGTGCACATACTTTGTGATGAAGGTGAAACTGCCACCTCTGATATAGAATAAATCCAAAAACAAACATTTTTTCCAACCATCAGAAATGCAGTACTCTTCTCGACGCGCCTTTCACCAACCAAGTTGGCTCCTCCAGGATATGATAAAAACAAATAAGAGTTCACCTTCTATTATCTCCTGAAGACGGCAACTCGGTTGGTGAGAAGAATATTGCATTTCTGGTGGCTGGTTTGTTCTTGAACATAATATACTTTCTACCTGCTCAGGATTGCGAGGATTGAATAAGCTTTTCAGTGTAAGGCAGAAATATGCATATCCTGTGACCTAAATTATCATTCACTGAATAAACTAAACGAGTTCGTTGAATGCTACATTTATTTGGTCGTGTTTGAATTGAAATAGTCCCCAATAAACCCTCGCGGGTTTCATCTGAAATCAAATGTTTTTTTGTAAATCGTATTTCAAATGAAATGACTAAATGGCAAAAGGCAAAGACAAAAGTTGACAAAACTTCTCATATCGTACAGCTTTCACTAAAATCTCTGAAAATATTTTCTTTCCATCTAGCATATGACAACCTGGTGAATAATTAGAGAAAACCTCCTTCTATTTTCCATTGATATGTAATTATATAGTGGTCGATAAAAAGAGAAGATTCATGTATTTACAATATCAATCTAAATTAATAGTTTGAATTCAAAGACATTATCCGTTTAGATTAGAAACATTCACAGTTAATGTTAGATTTTCACACCATGGTCTTCACGAAGGCACATAGAAATCAAAACTACTCATGTCATAGAAGTTTAAAGTGATGAAGCTTCAGTTATCAATAAATGGCTTATCCTGATATCAATACATTTAACTTTTCAAAATTATCCACCAATATACACAGTATCGAGTAGAATTGTGTTTCCTAAAGTGCAAAATTTTTAACATATATGAAATACAAACGTGGAGTTATTCAATATTTTTCAATTTTGTTCGCAGGAATCGATTGTTTGGAGTTGAATCCAGGGTTTAAAGTGGAAATATTTTTCATATTTCTTGAGTGTTATTCTGGGCTTTCTACCCAAAATATTCATTTCAATTTTCACAGATTTGAAGTTTTGGAAAATAAAAACTTATTTTTTCAGGATTTGTCATGGTAAATTGAACACAAACACTCGATTTAAAAAATCTCAAAACATGTTCTCTGCACAATGTTGAATATTGCTTTCCAAATGCGGATTCTGCCAGAAAATGACACTGAATATATACAACATTTTATCAATAAAAATAAATGACTGAAGTCTATTTCGTTGTGAGGTTATTTTTCAATTAAATGAAAATTTGAATAATTTTTTTCAAAAAATAAACTTTCTCAAAGAATGCATGAATACTTAGAAGTTGGATTAATATCTGAATCATACTCATATTCAACAAATTTACACGATTTTATTGAAAAAAATTACCTTTCCCAGAATAATTTTAAATGAAGTTTCTCAGTTGTCTAATAAGGATAATCCAATAAACAAACTGGATGATTCAGAGTTGGAAGAAAATCAGGTTTTTCGAAGCAAACGAGTCATTTCATAGTGAACTGTAATATCTCAGTGAATACTCATTCAATTATTTCGAATCAGTGCACTGTCATCAACATAACCCAAGTCGATTAATTCCGTCAGCATGAATACGCAGTGCTCGGAATTCGATGAAGTCGACAAAGACCGTCGGTCCTGGTAGAGGAGTGTTGGTGGGTGAGGCAAAACTTCGACGCTCAATTCGTTTAATTTTCGGATGGAGATTTGTGGAAGATGCGGATGGGCGTTGTCATGGAGTAAGATTGGACCTCTTCTGTTTATCAGTGCCAGCTGCTGCTGACGCAATTTTTGGTACGTTTCGTAGATTTTTTTACAGTAGGACTGACTTTACTGTGACGATTTGGCCCGATTGCAGGAAGTTATGGTGAATCACACTAGCCGCTGACCACCATACAGTAACCATAGCCTTTTTGATGGGTTTTTGCCTTTGAAGAGTACCTGGGTGGCTCATCAGTGTTTAACCACTGTCCTGTACATCAGCTGTTGTCGTAGAGGAACAACTTTTCAACATACGTGACAATCTGATGTAAAAAAATTTTTTCATTGCGGAAGCGCCGAAAAGAACATACCTCGAAACGTGACATTTTTTGTCGGTCGTTCAAAACGTGAGGTACCCACTTTTCAAGCTTCATAACCTTTCCAATACGTTTTGAACCATCAAAAACTGCAAAGGAGCTACCGCACAGTTCTTCCGATACCGCACGCATCGTTTCTGATGGGTCAGTCTCCACCAGGAACACTGCTCGCTCTGGAGTACTGTAGGTCGACCACTTCAGAGCTCATCTTTGAAGCTAAAATCTCAGGAACGTAATTTCGCGAATCAATGTGGAATAGTACGTTCATTATCACTATTATTACCAAATGCCTGGTTAATTTTTTGGGATGTTTCGGCAGCGCTTTGGTACTAATTGAATTCGTAGAGAAAAATTGGCCAATTGGCCATAATTAACATTTGTAAAAAATGAGCAGCATCAATGTATAGGAGACAAATCACGACATAGTAGAATGACTTCATTAAATTTGAAGCAACAAACGAACAAACGGGTAATACTTCCGAAACAATCTTATAATTTATCCCTAATTCATATCACCTACAAACTATAATAGTTTTAGCTGAAAAAGTTTCATGTTGAAAATAATATGTTATTCAAATTATAAATGTTTCTTTTAAAAGGATATCATGCGTGCTAGAAAATATAGGGTGTTCAATTTGGAAAAATCAGGCAAACTTTTTTTTTGACTTTTGATTCGCTCAGTATCAGAAGAACATATTTTTATACAAATATCACATGACATTAGAAAAACGGTTCCTTATATACATACATACATACATACTTACGTACGTACGTACGTACTTACTTACATACTTAATTACTTACTTACTTACTTACTTACTTACTTACTTACTTACTTACTTACTTACTTACTTACTTACTAATTTACTTACTTACTTACATACAACATACTTATATACGTACATACGTACATACGTACGTACGTACGTACGTACTTACTTACTTACTCACATACATACATATATACATACATACATACATACATACATACATACATACAGGTAAAGCTAATAAAAGCATGTCAATAAAAATATTGAAATTACGTTAAATCTTATAATTATATATGTACCTCTTAAAGTGATTTTTTTGGTTATCAGCATTTTGAATAAATTTATTGATATCATTCCTTGAGAAAACTTAAGATTTCTTTCCTCGGTGTCCGACTCTTTTGTTTTTAATGAGCGGGAACAATTTTGAAGACTTCCTTGTATCAATATTTTTCTAAATAAATTTACTTTGTAAGGTACAGATGTATTTATGAGGTTTGCTCATCGCCGTGAAGAATTATTACATATTTCTATTGATGCCATTCAATATGCTGATGGATCTATATTGATTGGTAAAATACTTGATACAGAGACCTATTACGCAAGAACGTTTGCTGTTCCAAATTCTGATTGAATTGATATATACTGCAAGTATCGTGCACTGATAGAAAAAGTGGCCAAAATATTCATTCGATAAGCAAATCATTACATGAAGTTTCCTTCTCTATATATTCTGCAATATGATAATTAATCATTACAGGTAGTATGCTACGGCACCCACTAAGTCACATTTAACTCACCTACACTGTAGGTGAGAAAACAAATACTCTCCTGGCTAATACCATGAAGGGCATTGAATTGTATCCGAGAGAGGTCAGTGCAGTAAAGTTTAATGAAGTGATTCCTGTATATGCAGGAATAATTTCAGTAAAGAATCCTGACTGGCCTGAGCGAATTGTTCTTCTAGATAATTTAATTCACAGCCAGTCTCCAACTATGCTCACTCACTGTGGGCATAGTTGGTGCAGCACATCAAATGACAACATGGCAAAAGGACGCTAACGATAACAATAACAATATTGAGATTGGCATGTCACGTATATAGTGCATGCGTGCGACGGAGAACTTTGAAATTCGTCAAAACTCTCATCTACACGTTGAATGCTGGAAATTATAACATCTGTGCTCGCTCCCTCGGTTAACCTGTCTACAGTCGACAACATAACGGTTGAGTTCTTCTACAGAATGATGATGATGATGAAGGAGACAAAAACTCAATTATGCGGATCATTTAATATTTAAAAATAAACACATCATGTATACAACAGTAAACGAAGTATCATCTGGTTGTTAATACGACAATATCCATTTACACTTTCTTTTTATTTTAAAATTACTTTCTAAATTAAATAAGATTGTATAGATATCATTAACATTAGTACATTTCAGAACTTGTGGATTATGAAAACAAAACATGAGCAATATCATCGAAGCTATAAGCATACCAAATAAATTTTTAACTCTATCTGGACACTGGCCAGGAACGAAAACAACGATTTTTCAGAGGATGTTATTCTGTCTGAATATACTATTCAATCTCAGCTTGCTAGCGGAATTTACTAATCACTTCGATGACTATGAAATTCTATCTGAACACCTGTCTATAACAATATCACCATCATCCTACTTGATAAAGATGATCATTTTCAAATTCAAGTCTGATGCTGTACAACATTTGATTTGTTCAATTAAACTGAAGGAATTTAACGATTGTCCAAATCATTTGAGGAACATTATTGAACAAACGGTTAAGTATTCCAAATTCATTGGTCACGTATATCAGTCGCTCTGCCTCGTGACTATTTTGCTTTACAGTTTGGTACCAGTGTTTACAGAGGCGGATTTACCAGTAAGGTTTTCTTATAACAGGAAATTTCAAACCAGTAATGTATGCCTTTCAAGTAATGGGTGAGTATTTTCAACAATATCTGGACTTTCAATTTATGCCGGTGTCTTATATTCTAAACCGCCTTCCCAACTAAAACTGACTATAATTATATGTGTAGTAGTTTGATATGTAGATATTGAAGGTTTGGTCAGCGCAGCTTCAAATAATTCTTCTATGGATATACTAGCCGTGAGTTTGATGAGAATATGTACTGCTCAGATAGAAATACTTAACAGAAAGATCATTGGTTTGAGCGATGGATATGAAAAATATAGGCCAGATTACATCAAAACGGAACTCAAACACTGTGTGAAACATCACATGAAAATAATAAGGTATGGTAGAAGTAATGAGAAATATTACAGTAGTATAACATATTCCACTTCCCATGCTCCATGTTCCCATCAAATTGATGTGCTTATAACTTCCTATTTCCTTCAAAATTTTTTGTTATCAAAATTGGTCAAGCAGAAAGTTGATGAATTTCCAGCTAAGAATGATAATAATTAAATAATCTTCAACGTTCACAGGTACCACGAAATTTTGAACAAAGTATTTTCTATGATAATATTAACGCAGTATGCTACAAGTGCAGTTGTTATTTGCAACCTTGGATTTCAGTTAGTACATGTAATATTTGCCTAAAGTATTATCTCTGAATTGTAATACGTGATAATTTTTAGGTTGATCCTATGACTTTGCAGTTCGTACGTATGACAGTGTATTTCATTGCCATGATGATTCAACTAGCTATGTATTGTTGGTTCGGAAATGAAATCATAGTGAAGGTAATAGCAGGTATTTCATTGATCTTAAGTACAGAAATATGTACCCTCTGTACAGTGTATCTCCAATCTTGAAAACGATAACACAGGCCTCTGAAGTTGCCAACCACTAGCGTTAGTTAGAAATTAACACCGATGTCGGCCTAATGACCCAAAACCACAAACTGTTTCAAAGATAATGCAAAAGAATGCAAAGAAAGTAATGCGAAGCAAGTAGTCGAAAAACTTACATTTCATCAACCCTTTCTAAATATAAAAGGTTATATTCACGAACAGAATTCATTTCAATAGCGTTACACGTACAATAGGAATCGAATGTCAGACTCGACAGCTATACTCTATTGTTGTATTTCTTGTTACTGCCTGACGAATCACTTCAAACTATTTTGGATGATATGTTAGCCTTAACACTGGTATTTAATTCTAATGAGAGACTGATGACTAGTTTTCTCAACTTATACAAGATTTTTATATTTCGAAAACGGCGGGTAAGGAATCTGCAGTCATCGTAGCCAATGGCTTTATGAGTGGGTAACCAACTGGCTATCCAACTACTGTTGATCATTCAAAATTCAAATATCAATATCAACTAGTTACCTAGCAGCAGTTTCAATTACTATACAAATGAATAGATAACGGAATATTTAGAGTGAGTCGTTCATCGTTGTTCATATACTAGAGAAGACCGTGAGAGATTGACCTTTACCCATCAGATAATTCAATGAGACATATTTT
>WOGN01007759.1:0-11654 GCA_015342105.1 Leptinotarsa texana | reverse complement strand
AAACTTACTCAGCTTACGCAAGAGTACATCATAATCAACTGTGTCAAAAGCCTTTCGAAAATCTGTATATATTACATCAAGTTGCGATTTGGCTTCCAAAGTTTCATATGCGTAATTTGTGTTATCATTCTGTTATCATTCTATTCATACTTCTTGATAACAGGCTAGATTGTTGGTAACCCTCCCCAACAGTTTTTCCTCAAAGATACAATTAACAACCTGCAAGCTCAAGCAGGAGCTACTGCAACCAATAACTTCAGTTTCCTCTGGAACAAGGAAACGACAACCATATCCTTTTAATTTGATCCTTAAGCGGGCAGAATCCTCTAATGCATATCTGCATGTAGATCTGTCTCTTGGAAGAGAGGAGAGAGAATCGTAGGTACCTGTCGCTGGGTCTTCTCGGTGATGCCAACCGTAAAGCAGCCGTGTAGGACAAGCCATAACAACTGTCCGGCCTGATTGACACGTGAGGCATTGATTGACGCAAGGCTGATCGATGCGATTGATTTCCATCAGTGTAGATCACGTCGATAGTCGATGCCTTTTTGGGATGCGGGCATCGATTGTTTTCTGCTTTTATTCCGCGAATCGGGCAAAATTCAACGTATGTATCGTTCTCGATGCTCGTGTTTTATTCATATTGGGGGAAATATCTGGGGACGGGAATCGACGCAGAAGACATCAATAAAATATTTCATTCTAGTTGACTTTTGAGAGGCTTTATAAATTGGTAAGGCATATTGTAATAAACGGAAAGAAAAGTTGATTCTTCAAGTTACTGTTTTGCTCATGAATGGTTTTTGTTTTGCATTGAATATTTTTGACATTAACACATAAAGCAAATCTTTTATTTTTTCATCTATGTTTTTAAACTTCAATCATTGGTCATTCACGAATGAATATTGGCAAATCATGTTTCATTTGTTCATCCATTCAAATAGAAACGAACCTCAAAGTTGATTGGTATCCAGTGAGTTTTCAAATTTTTATTTTCAATTGATTTTGGGTTTTGATCATTTTTTGAATCAACTGTGTCTGTCCTATACACACAGATATGTATGCGTGTCTGTCCATGATCAGCAAGACGATAATCCAGTCGTTTGAAAGTTAATCCAAACCATATGTACTAACTGAAAAAAGTACAGAGCAAATTAAATGGTAGATATAGTTTCAACCATCACAGTTTGTTGCATTGAAGATTCAATACCAGGTAGTATTGTTTCGATTTTTCATAAATCTGATTAAGAGGTACTAAAATCTTCTGTTCTCAACAAGAACAACGTTATTTAGATAAAGAGCCACTAAGATTGGTGAGACTTCTGCAACAAATTAGAAAAATGGCTACAAAATAACCATGAAACATTTGCCTTTTGAGTTACCGAACGATTGTCAATATTTCCCAGATTCCAAGATAGACCAGACTAACCAATCCACCAGATATGAATCGCGATTGAACACTGCCCATATCTTGTCATTGAACCATCCTACTTTTCCAAGCATTCCATTCAGCAAACGGATTGATTATCTCTGTCGTTCGGCGATACATTTGACACTTACTGGTAGCTCTTGGACTCGTTTACTGCCTACGACATAATTGGCTAACGAGTACCTGTCAAACATTTTCCCACTTAGCACTCGTTATTTACGGCCAGGAATCAAAAGCGTGTAATAACAGTTTGCTCGCATATGATATTAGCGTTAAAATATATCAATACGATCTGCTACCTGAGGATACTGTTGTACTCTGGCGAAATTAGACAAAAATCGAATGTTATTTTTTCATACTCGTGTAGTGACAGACATAACTTTCTGATATTGGGGAGAATCAGTTGATTTTTTTCATTGTTGGCTCGATAAAGATAATTGATTTTGCTTTAATACGTTTGATACACTCTAGGACTAATTTATCATAACATAACTCTATCAATTCACACAATAACGATAATTAGATAGTAAAAAAAATATCAAATACATCTTTTCCAACTCCAAATACATGAATATAACTTTTTATGGATCTTTTTGGGGATTTTCACGTTCCATAAAAAATCTGTTTAAAATCTGTTTTTCCGTTAATCAGCTGTCGCCTCCATACGAACTACAACTCTCAGAAGTTGAGAAATTTGTGCGAGCTAAGGACTAACGAGGTCTTACTTTTTAACCTGTGATTCCTAACACATACTTTGATAAAAATGAAAATTTGTTGGCTCACCTTTGAATAAATGTTCAATAACGAGATCACCTTTTATCGAAATATCAGCATTATCAAAAATTGACTCAATACTTTACTACTGTGGAATCAAAATGGATACCTTGAGGATGAATATAAAATGATGTGTGGCCTTTCATCAGAGACTATGATTCTTTCCAATATTGAAAAAAAAAACACTGAGCTGACACTTCTTCATGAGACTTTCAATTAGTAGCCATATTCCAACAACACATCTCAATCATGGATAATAAACGAATAATGTTAAAAAGCAAGAACTATCAAAATGATCTGCTTTGACGGCATGAATCCAAATCGCTGCTTTGCTAGAGTTAAAATCGATGAATGTTGCTGAATTTATCGACATCTAAATAAGGCTGTTACACTAGAAAGCAGAAGAAATCCATAAGATCGTTTGGAAAATCCGGAAAATGAAAAATACCTCGACAAAATACCAGTTGACAGTGTACACTGTTTCCGCATACGTATTTGGGTCTTTGGTGTGATTCAAGCAAGAGAAACATATTTTCAATGAATGAAACATGGATCAGGATCAGATACAGCTAACCAAAAGGATCAACTACGCAATAAAACGCCCCCAAAGGAAAAAGGCAAGGGTCCGTTTTCAACAATACAAATACACCGACGGTATTCCTTATGAATGGAGGGTATTGTCTAGATTTGGTTCTTTGGAGCTATAACGTATGCTCAATGTGGAAAAAGGCTCAATGGAATATAATACATCCCCAAAGGAGTGGTAATCGCCAGAACTAGTCTAGTTATATCATCCAAGAAGAAGACTACGTTATATTAAAGACGAATTGTGCAATAAAATTTGGATTGAGAATAGGAACACGTGGTACATAAATCAATCCTCTGTTCTATTTCCCTACTTCTTTCACATTCGACTAATTTTCCTAGAGTATAAACATTAGCGCTAAAATATATCAATACGACTAGCTACCTGAGCATATTATTACTCATTTCGAGACGATGTATCATTTTTTCATTTGGTCGCTGAGAGGAAAAGACTCGAAGTCGAACGGTTCTGACTCTCCCGAGCAATAAATAAATCCGGCGTAAATATATTACAGACCAGAATGGAACTTTTAAATCAATATCTGTATGGGATACTGCAGTTAATGCTGCTGTCGAAACGACCTATACTTTATTGTTGAGGGTTTTGTTTACGAGTTGCACAGAGCTGAAATATTGGAAATTGAAATTAACAAGGACGTTCTGAAACGTTTTGGAATCTATTTCGAAAGTATGGAAGAAATGAGAAAACAGACAGCGGTACTGATTACAAAAGTTTCCCAAGTACCTCTTGTTGATCTTTTGGACTTCTAGCGATAGCAATTATTTCAATTAAAACACAGTGATTTTTTTCAGTACCGTGTTACCTGAACTTGGCAAATCAAATTTTTTGATCAAATGCTTCAACCATCTTTTTTCAATTCGGGAGTGATAGAAAAAATGAAGCTGTTAAATTATCAAAACCTTCTTCATGAAGAAATATTGCACCTGTTGATGAACTGTACAAAGTTGCGATTAAAAGAACAGTTCATCCGTTTTATTTTAAGGAAGAAATACCGACCCTTGGCAAAATAATGGAAGCTTCAAAGTATGTATTGAATGATATGCAGGAGAATACAAATTCAGCTGCGAAAAACAAAACAAAAAATCGCTGAATGTTACCAGTTCGGACTTTAATTCTCTAATATGATTTAAAATATCTGTAAGAAACAAATAAAATTGAAAAATTAAAATGAATAGCCGAAAATAACGAATATATTGAGCAATAAAAGGTGAAATGAAATTACGGGTACAATAAAGCAGAAAATTTTGAAATATGAACAATTAAAGATGAGAAAAGAATTCAAAATGATACCAAAGTACGTATTAGAGTATTAGTATCCAAAATTGCCTTCTTGTAATGACTGGAATATTCCTCGGAGAGATGACTATTTGTAGATCATTCGAATGCTTTCATCTATCCTCTTTTTCCTTTCCTCGCTTCGCCGATTCAGCAGGAGTTGATTCTTGACATATATGCAGCTTCTTTGAACTTCTTCTCAAACAAGTGTTCTTCCTTGTACATGATCTCAGTTTGGGACCACTTGATGTTATGTTGGTGAGTCCAAACATGCTCTGCTATTCCAGATTTGCTGGTTTATTCTCGCTCTGTGTTTCTCTTGTGCTCGGCAATCTGGGCTTTCAATGGCCTCTTTGTTTCACTGATATAGGATTTGACGCACTGACAGGGTATCCCTGGAATCACAGTCCGCGTTTGATGGTCTTTTTTTCGTGAGGTTGCTATGGATGGTGTTCCCAGATCTGAAGCAGGTTCTGATGTTTGACCCACTTCCTCTTATCCTTTCCGGCAATTCTTTGATGTAGGGAAGGTCCAAAACTGGCTTCTTTTTCTTGTAAGCCAAAATCTCTTCCGCCATCACTTCGGAGTAACCATTCCACTGAAGATCTTTTATGATTATGCCTGGTTCCTTCTCGAAACCTTCATGATACAGAGTCCGAAAGCACGATCCGCTAGATTCTTCATGATTCCTCTTTTGATGGTGGTTAGAATCGTGATTCAGATGTGTGGATTGATATATAGATGTTTGATTTATGTGTTTGATATATAGATAGTTCCCACTAAGTGTCGGTCCTTTTTACCAATACGTCCAAGAATGACAATTCGTTGTGGGTTTCCTTCTCCATTGCTAAGTTTGTATGCTGTTACTGTGCCTTAGAAAGGTGTTTAGTTTTCTATTCCCATGGTTACAATGTAGGTTTTCACGGATGGTGGAATATGATGTGTTGTTTTTCCAGGTGTTCATCCGTTCTGCTTCGATTCGAGAGGTTTAATTGATGTTTGGTTCTTCTTGTGGTGTTTTTATATGGTTTCGCTGGAATAACTGGTGAAGGTGGCGATCCCATTGGCAGTTTCTCATCTGCCAATGGGATGTGACAAATGTGGCACAGAAAATATCACAAGTACACGTTAAGAATTTTTAGAAAGCTGGTCTACTGGATTGTAGTCGCCTCCTGGAAAAAAGAGGCGACTGATTACTATCCGCATTGGAAGTGTTGATGGTTTTGTTCTGGCTAGTTCATTAATGTTTGAGTTCAGGCGTTCACCATTAAGACGTACGCGGCGATGTGTTTGAAGAACATTTTGAGCAAATATTACACCTCATTCCACCTAACTCTGATGTGATATATGTGATGTATCAATTGTTATAATTGTGTATATACAAATTATTGTGGATTTTCAACCTAACTCTTTCCTATTTTTGACGGTGCCTTCAAAGGCATTTCTGACTCAGATGACATTTCATGAGAGACCACTTGTTTCGACTGAAGAGCCAAAATGAATGCCTTTAGCGGCCTTTCAGACAATGCGCAGTTGAAAGGACAAATGTAGAAGTATCTTGCACCGAGGGAACCACTAAAAAATGGCGGCTTCAGAGCCCTGGAGCGGTACTCGAACTCGCTTCATCGAACACGCTAAAAATCGTGGAGAAGAATAGGAAGAAGCGCCGAATTCAATGGGTGAATCACTTGCCGCTACCCGTGAATAAAAATGCACTATACCAGAATGAAATCGCCGTTTCGATTGTGTCAAAAAGCTTTTACGGCGACAAAAGCCTTTTTTTTTGGAATGCCTGTCGAAGTAAACGTGTGTCCATTCACCATCATCATTCTAGTTAAGTGGTTTATTGTCATTTTCGATGCGCGTCTACCTGATTTCTCTCTTCCAAATCTCTCGTTCTCTCTCTCTTTTCTTCTCGGCATTGTGCGTCATGTTTCGAGTATCAATCAGACTTAATGTCAAATTTGTTTTTATTTGATCACTCTCGCTGTGCTCTTAGCGGAATCTACTCTCGAACTTGACAGATTTCACTAGGAGATTACAAGCGGAATGAAACGCACCGTGGAACAAGTGTCAGTTATTATAATTCCTCTTTGATATTCAAATTGTAACGGCGAGGTGTCTTACGGTTCGAATTTTTCGTTGAGGAAAAAAGAGGTTCAAGAATAGATTCAAGCTCGATTGAAGAAAGTTGTTCCTCCATCATTGTTGATTATACCTTCGACAAAATGACTGTTGACTCAAACTGGAAAACTTTTTGATGAATAGTCAATGAATGTATCAAAATGGAGATATAGAAATTCAAACCCTTTCTTTTCCAAAATTCAATATATGAAAGCAAGGTAATGGATGGGATGCATCAATGTGAGCAACTGCTTTTGTGCTCCCCACTCGGAAAAACTTCAATGATTATTTAAAATATAAAAGTTACTGAAATAGATATCCTCCACTTGATGCAAAACATTACTTCATTATTTATTTTCTCAATGAGTCGTCAGCCCCATGACAAGCGAAGATACTCATTTTGTCCGCAATAAACCAGATTCAATTATTTCCTCTAGCAGATACATAATCTAGATATCGCTATATTTGCCTTCGTAATAGACAGGTAAGTACTCAATTTCCCGCTACAGAGAAACAAAGTTGCCCGCAGCGCTGAGTACTTTCCTTCTTTCGCTTGACAAGCATACATTAAAAAGATTCAAAGCGTGACCTGAGGGGGCATTTCGAGAACCATCAAGACGTTGTTCGATACTGAAACGGAAAACATTTAGAAATTCTTCAACTCTTATGTCTCGAATACTAGTAAAACTTGTGCCTTCATAATTAAGAATCGAGGAAACCACAAGGAGCCGCCCGAAATTTCATTGTCAGCAGTTCCTTGTAACCACAAACAATCCCACCCGTACGACACTCAAATCTATTTATCTTCTAATCAATCACGGTCGCCCGTGATTGGGGAGCGATCCGGCCCGAAGGACCGAAGTTGCACGCCACCATTTAGCCAACGTCGTTCTTTCTGCCGCGAGAAAAGCGAGCGAATACCAGCCGTACGGCAGAAGAATCTCTTATCGCGCCAAGATCGCTATCCAATTAAATCTGACAATAGGTTTACGTTGGTGACACAAGTAGTGAAGTACACTTGGTTTGATATATACAATCTTCCAGTTCTTGCTCGATTTCGGTTGTCGACAGTGGTGTAGATAGGGAGTTGGGTAATTTGTGTTTTGGATGTTGTTTGAGAGACGTACAATGGAATATTCATTGGGAGATGATTCGAATCTTCTGGCTGTGAATGCCATTCAACAATGGAAAACATACTTACGGTATTTTAGGTTAGACGGGGTTCAACGTTTGTTCTTCTACGCCATTTTCTTTGGGGGACTTCAAAGGCTGAAATGAGTCATTTGCTAGAGCTGTAATCACTCTCCAATCAATTTTTGACGCTTACTGCCTCGAAGATGGGAGGTCAATCTGCCAGAAAAGTGGTTTTCTATGCCAACCATAACCGACAACTCAATTTTTCACGAAAGGGTTCCTTTATTGATCAGCGATGTTTTCAAAATGAACAGCAGTATTTCCTGATTTGAGCCCCCTTGACTTTTTCAATCTTCATGACAGAATCTTCTATTTTATCAATGAAAATCAACGAACAATTCACTTTATGATACTTGTTAGCAACAATCCACTTATTCAGTTGTTTTTCTATTGCAGAGTTTACAAAGTGCGGCGCGCCGGGCGGGTACGAGTTGCGCCAACTGCAAGACGACGACGACGACCCTCTGGAGGCGCAACCAAAACGGGGAGCCCGTCTGCAACGCTTGCGGACTCTACTATAAACTACACAATGTAAGTATATATTTCACTCCGTATTCCCTGTTTCAATACCTGGCTGTACCGTATTATGGTGATGTTCTCACACATATAACATTCGTGCTTTTTTACGACTCCATACAATGAGAACACGGCATATAAAGCAGGCGAGTCGAGGGGAATGTAATGATACTGTATACCATACTGAATGGATGAAAAAAAATCGTCGTTTCAAAACATCTATACTTCGTGTGGAATGTAACAGATTGAAGAAGTAGTTCATCTTTCAACCATAAATAAAATAAGACTGTCAGTTGTATTCATTTGTATGATATTTTCAAAGTATCAATCTTTGTTTGCTCTAAAATGTTGTTGAGTCATATTCCTCAACAACGGTGTTTCTACGACCACATTTAAAGTCAGCAAACCAACGTTTAATTGTTGTTTCTGATAAAGCGGAGTTCTTATAACACTCTCTAAGCCATTGCTTCGTTTGGAGGGTATTTTTTCCGTCAAGGAGTGTAAAATTAGAACGCGAAATTGTTTTTGATACATTGTTTTGAAAATAACAAAAGTAGAGTCATTCTTAGCACAATAACTCATAAATTTAAAAGTAGAATATCATCAAATTTCAACAGCTTTCTTCTGAAGGTTACTGTAGCAAGCGCCAAACATGATGGCGAGCGATCGCGCAAGTATAGAGTCACTCAACTGAATGGCTATTGGATTAGGATAAGCCCTTTGCTGGTTAGTGTCGTACCAATAATTTCTTTTAATTACGTAGCAAATGGAACTTGATGACTGGTGTTTTGTTGGGCGATGACATTTTTTTAGAAACAACACGAATTCAAAGCCAAACACCAACATCATTGGAGGACAAGTAATGATATGCCTTTGTACAGAATATTTGTATGTCTGGAAGCAAGCTTGGAAGGCAATGTGGCTGCAAACTCCCTTGCAAAGGAGGGTGCTGCAAGCAGCTTCATTCGACCAGAACCTATCATTGGCATCGCTTTAGGCTATGCCAAATAAAGATTGAACACCTGGATGGCTAGAAGATTTATGAACTTCTGGCAGAATCTTCCAGGATTGACTCACCCTTCGTTCATTGACCCTTCGAAGCCTGATACCACACAACCACAGTTGTTGGACTACAGTAGGAATGAACTACGTTGTCTAACAGGCCTTCTAAGGGTCACTGTCATGTAAATCATCATATGCAGAGACTGGGACTGTCGGAAGACAGTGTGTGTCGTCTCTGTTTGGAAAAATGATGAAACAGCACGAAACCTAACAGCGTTGATTTTAATTGGGATTGTTCCATCCGATAAATTTTTAGCATTGCAAATCAGAACTTCTCTGTGATAATCAATTTCTCTAAATCAATGTACTCTTCGAAATACAAGGTTGGACTGAAACATTCTTAGCCAACTATACAAGCAAACAAAATTTGAAAACCAAAGCTTTTTTGGGAAAGAAAGTTTTCGGCTTTCTGCTACCCATCTTGATACAAAAAATAACTTTGAGGGAATCTTCCAAGGAAAGGAAGGAAGGAATCAATTTTAAAATAAGTAACTCTTTACATGGATGTGTAGATCATGCAAAGAAGTAACTTTCAGACACAAACTGAAAGAAAGTCTTCCTGAAACAGCTACTTCCATATAAACATTGAATTACACGAAAGAAAAAATTCTTTCGAAACAAATACTTCTATATGAACACTGAATTATACAGAAGATAATTTTTTCGACCCAGTTTGTATTTCAAACATTCGTTGTGGAATAAAAATCAGATATCACTCACATGAGTTCTACTTTAAATGAATGGTAATAAATTGCACTTAAATGGAACTTTTTATTGATTAAAAAACGATCTCTTGATTCACCTCGTTTGTAGTTTCGAATTTCGCTTTTAATCGCATATGAATGATGTCGATTCTCAAGCAAATCTGCTTACATTCCAGCCTATTCAAATACAGATACTTGCTGATGTTTCGGAGGGTGAAACTTAACACTGATACTTCTCAAAACTGGAAACTTTGTTGTAGAATAAATCCAAGAGACGCAACTTTCCCAAATTATTCTTCATTGCTATGGTAACAAAATTTGTTGCTCGATATCATACCAGTTATTACTTTCACATACACCTCTCATTTTTCTGTTCAAACCCATTAACAACGGTGACTCGATGTTTTTTCCGGTTCAGTTTCGATCTCAATCGCATTCCGAACTCCTTTCTCCAGGATAATTCCTCTATAAAAGAACGAAATGAACCGGAAAAACAATCCCCCACTTTTGCGAATGATCACGGAAGTGGCAATTGCTGGACAATCTTCCGGATCCCCGACAGAAGCGGTGCAACGTCAGCAACTTGGATCCTTTGCAATCTAGATCGGACATGAAAGCTATCGCATTCGGATCTAGAGAAATTTTAATACGGTTTAATTACAGCTACCATCACGAGTCGTTCCTTAGGAATTGTCAATCTCCCGTTGCGCAGCAATCTTGGTCACGATTTCGCTACTTGGGGCATGTTTTTTCTGTTACCTTTAACCGTATCGTTACTATAAAGGTATCGCATTTTTTATTTATTTATTGGAAAATAGGAAATTCTAATGTGAATACAGGTCCAAAAATGTAAAAATGTATATAAATAATATTAAAATAGTATAAAAATTCTTCTAACAATAAAATACGTTCAAATAATATATAAATACAAGAAGCTGAAAAGCTAAAAATAGAAATATGATCCTGATAATATTGTCCCATAACACAGAACAAATCAGGAGTATTCAGAATAGTTATTTCCATATTACAATTATACTAGGGCATAATAGTATATTATATACCTAGGGTGAGAAGTGAGCTATTATTTACCGAGCATTTTCATATCCTGAGCCGCGTAGCCCCGAGGGATATAATGTGCGAGGTAAATAATAGCTTTCTCAGCCAAGGTATATATAGAATTTTTTTCACATCTAACATTGATATATTATATAGATCTTTTAACTTCTTCAAAATGACATCTAAATTTGAATTGAAACCGTATTTGACAAACTGACAGCAATAATAATCATTGTACAGTGTTTGGTTGTCATGGAAACGCCAGCAAACGTTTTCATGGCCTAAGTAGATGTTGCGCGCTTATCATGGACATCGCGTATTCGACATGGAAAATGTCGTTTCAGTTTGACATGCAACAATTTATAGCTTCCTTTGGTTATCATATAACCAAGGAAAAGTTTTTCTCACTATAATATAGAATTGAGAAATTCTAAGTTCTGAACATACAGAAGCGATGAGAGAAGTGGAACCTTGAAATATATCAAAAATTCAATGAGATATTTCCTAGATTCATATTAAAATTTGACAAATGCGAAATTTTTACAAAAATAAAACCAGTCTGATTAGAAACACGCTCCACTCTACTTGATATTCCGATATATTCAACAAATTCTTAGAAAATTACTAATGCCAAAATTAAGATTGTTAATATATCAATGTTAGTAGTTAGTAGCACATTTCCAATGTTCAATTTTCTACTTCTAGTTGATATCTGTATCTGTATCTGTAGAGTAGGGAGAGTGAGTGTAAACCCACGCACTTAGGCCACATGTGACCCATTGTACATCCTCCCGAGGAGTTGTCCTCCTAGGTCATCGTCCATCCAGTCCTTTCCAGGAAGGTGAACAGGTCGCCGGGAGACATCTCCTTTATACCGGCAGGTGTAGGCCAAGACTCGCCGAACACACACTCT
>WOGN01007758.1:0-11654 GCA_015342105.1 Leptinotarsa texana | reverse complement strand
GTCATTTTTGATGATGCCTAATTCCTTTTTGAGACCTTCCATTGTATTACAGAGCCCGAAGGCATGGTCTAGTAGAGTCTTGATGATTCCTCTCTTAGTCAATTGATGGTGGTTGGATTTCTATGGTTCAGATACTGTCCTGTGTGAGTGGGTTTTCGATATTCAGATGTTTCCCATTTAGTGTCGGTCCTCTTTACCAATATGTCTAAGAATGGCAATTCGTTGTGGACTTCCTTCTCCATTGTGAAAGTGATGGAAGGACTTATCTTGTTGGTGTGCTTCAAGAAAGTGTCTAGTTCTGTATTCCCATGGTTCCATATTATGAAGGTGTCATCTACGTATCTCAACCCGACTCATGGCTTCTTGTGGGCTTCTTTAATGACCAAAGTTTCAAACCTCTCCATAAATATATATTAGCTATATAACCGGTGAAAGTAGCGATTCTATTGGCACTCCCTCATCTTGCCTAAAAAATTCGTCCTTCAGTTGGTCGGTCTGAGTGGAACATCCTTTTTGTGGATTTTGGGTAGCATACAAGGGAGGGGGCTTACTGTGGTACGGTGTTAGCGATGATCTTTTTTTTTTTCAAAAAATAGACTTGGTGTTTTTTCAAAGTCTGGTACAATTTTCTTTCAATTGATGCAGTAGGGTCTCTTACGATCTTCGTGTATTTTTCTTTCTGAAGCACCTCTTCGATCTTCTGTTCGTAGAGATCAGTATCCATCACACCAATAGCGTTTCCCTTATCTGCAGGTAAGATCTTGATGGTGTTGTATCTACGTAGCCCTTTTAGGGCTCTTCGTTCTTTATTGCTGACATTGGAAGTTGGAACTGGTTCTCGATCTAGCTGAACTGAAAAAAATATATGTTTGAACTTCTTCAAGAAATTTTGGATGGATTTTTCGAATATGTAGTGAAACTACTTGGATAATATTTCTAGTTTTGATGCTGATTTTATGACTGCTTTCAGAGATTCTTGTTGAATAATTATAAGAATATTTGTTCATTCTATAATGTTTTCTTTTATTTTTACAATAACGAGACTAAGTTCTGTGTACATTTTAGGTTTTATTTGTTTTGGAGGTCAGCCAAGGAATTTTGAGAAGTGTCTTCACTACTTTGTTCTGAATTATGTACACTGTATTTTCATTCCTTACGGTATATTGATGAATCAAATTCGACTTGACCATCCCTCAAAACATGCATATTTCATCACGCTTTTTGGAATTTTCAAGATATTCAGATTTGAGCATAACACATTTACTGTTACTATAAATTCCATCCGACTACGGCCTACTATTCCGAATTTTGTTCTCTAATACAGAGATGTCAAACTCAATTTTGCAGAGGGCCATATATTAAATGTAGAATGTGTAGGCGGGCCAGATTCAAGTGAAAAAAAAGTACTGAAATAATATAACATTTCATTTATATAATTATACAGTATATAATATATGGTTGTTTATTATCATACCCGAGTTATAATTATGGATATCGCACGCGCTCGACACAAACAAATGAACAATACCATTCCTTAATCACTAGACTTCGCAATGACTGATTCGCATAACAACTAGAATCCTTCTCTGACCGTATGGCTCGGTTACTCGACTCAACAGACGTCGCGCGATAATGAAGGTACTGGTCTAGACTCGAAAATAATGGGGTATTTCTGTTTGTTGCTAAGAGATGGCGTTACTGACAATGCTTGAGTTGTTCACTAGAACTAAATAGGTACCTAATTAACACTCTCTCGCTTGTATCGGTACGCGCTTCTTTCTGTGACACATTACGATCGCGGGCCTTATCTTTGATAAAACGGCTTCAATACATTCATCATATTTGTTTCATTTTTTATACGCTTTCACTTGTTCTTTCTTCCATTTGATTGATAATGTACTGACTTGCTCAACGATTTTTCCTGGAATTGTAATTGTAAAAATTGTAAAAACCACCATCTTTCACTCTTTACAGCTACCACCCCCGTTACTCCTACGCCTCAAAGTCAGCCGCGCAGGCGCAGCATCTACAGCTTCCCCTTCTTCTTGCGACAAGACGCCGTCGAGAACCCCGACGAGAAATCTTCGCCACTGCTCGGCCGCAAAGACGCCAAATCCCCCAGTACCCCGCATAGCCTATTTCCGGGTATTTCGGAGGATCCGAAACCCAAAAGAAGCAGCATTATTCGGAGGAAGCGCATCGGGTCCGTCAAAGCTCGGCCAACGTCAGTAGCCCCTTCGGGAGGCTGTCACAGGTCTCAATCGGAGAAATGCAGCAGTACCGATGTTAGCATTCTCGTCACCGAGCCTTCCCCCGAGAGCAACTTGACACGCCCTCCTCTGAATAGACAGAACAGTGAAGCGACTGTTGTGCAAGTTTTAGTTCATAGAGAAAGCGAAGAGTACAATAACGAAGAAGAAGAGGAACTCAGAGTGCCTCCGGCGGCGGAGAGTGTTTCTGCCCCAAGCGATGTTTCGACTGATGTAGTTATAGACTTAAACGGTAGGGAATCGACTAGCTGATCCTAGGAGAATGGGCTGTAATATAATTACGATTAAGCTAAGTAGGGAACTAGAGCATATTGTATCGATCAGATTCATTCTAAGACAATCAGTAGGGATATCGGTAGTCTTTGGGTCAGGTCACTTTTGTTGGGCTGACTACAAGTTCCTAATTATCTCGAATAGTTTTCCGTAGAAGACAAATAGGTCTTCTGCTCTGTTGATATTTTGTCCGAGGGAAGACAAATTAAGTCTCTCTTTTCCAATTTATTTATCACTGTTATCTTCAAGTGAAATAGATTGGTAAGAATAGAATCTTTTTTATCAGGAACAAAAAACCATTTTCTATTATAAACAAAAGAAGTCAATTTTACCATGAGGAGCATATTTGGGTCCAAATTGACTAATATTCGTGGCTAAACTAGAGAATAAAATAGCTTCAGCTTTTAGATCATTGAAAAAAAGTTCATAAACAGAATGCTATTCAATAAACAAGTACGGTGATATTTGAAAAAAAAATGAACTTTCTAGCTAAAGTTTTAGAAAAGTCAATGATGCTTAATTCCGAAAATTTGTATGAAATCGAAAATACATGTTTCTGGTTATAGTTGGAAAATAATGCTATCCTAAAGTTGCTTCTACGGATGTTCATTTCACGGATTCTCATAAATTTTGTGGTACTTTCTAAAGATATGAGGAGAGTGGATTGGAAAATTAGGCTAATTCTCGTTTCGGCTTTATTATAAGGACAGTACTCTGAATAATGGGGAAAGATTCAGATGAACATATATAATTGTTGTTCTTTATTCATGAAGAAATAATAATAATAGTAGTTTTCTAAATGATTATAAATATGGGAAAGAAAGTTTTTGGCTTTCTACTACTCCATCTTGATACAAAAATTAATCACTCCTAAAAAAATATAACCCCTTCAATTATAAATATGCATCTGAATAAGAGCTTTCTTCAGAATATCTCAAAATGAGACAGAAGAAACGTTGCCTGGAGAAAGATAGATACAGTACAGTATCACAAAACTTACAAATCACTCCGAAAGCAACAAATTTATGAATTTTTAACAACATTCTGAGTTTCAAGTCGAAATTCTGATCAAACCTAACATGATCTAACTTGAACCAACCTAAATTTAATGTCACTAATCTAGTCTGATTAGATGTCACATGGAATGCACAAACATTATTCTGAGTGAAATCAGGCGGGCCAAGTCAGTCGAACACTCTCCGTGGAAGTATATATAGAAAGTATCCTCCGATGCTCAGGATATGTTTCAAGTTAATGTTTGGATCTCCAATAAGACAGATGGCTTTTTTCTTCTGCTTTCCCTTCGCGGGGTTTTGAACTCACCACGCTTCAAAGGCGCCAACAAACTACAGCAATGGCCAATCCAAGAGGTGATGAAACAGAAAACACTTTGGTCGAGCTCAGCACGCTGAATGCGACACGTAATTAACTTTCATAAACTTGGTAACAACTAACGGTTGGTCTACTTATTGTTAGTCCCAGCATGCTTAAGACGAAGATACATAGAAGATCTCTGGTGTGGTCACTTGGACCCCTTCCCCATGTGAAATATTTTGTTAAAAACTCTATACCTAGAGGTCTTTGCTTCCTCTAAGGCACTCTTGAGGAAGACCCAATCAATTTGGAAATAAATTGATATTAGTTGAGTTGGTCCACAGATTTTAAATCTGAACAAAATACGCGCGACAGATTTCGATTCTTGCCCCATCTATCGATATGTAGATATACAAAGTTGGAGCAATCTCATTTCTCGCGTCGAAAGTTAACAAAACAAAATACGAATCAGTAAAAACACCAGGGTTTCTATACATCTTCTTTAAGACACCAGACCGCTTGATCATCTTTGTTTAAATCAGGTTGTAGACTAGCTCCATTACAAAGTATGTTCCTCAAAGGGACGAATGTTTCAAGACTGGGAGTGGTTGGTTGCAGAATAAAGGTTCATGACCTATACGCCACCCTGGCCCTGTGTACCTCCTACTGACTGGGGTGTTTGATAAATAAACTGTTTACTTTTTACGGAAGTTATGGGGTCTCTACTCAACAAAGAGTGGGTCTTCTGAATTTGAAGGGGTCGTCTATAGCATAATCTACAGCTTACCTAACTAATGGGTTTTCGTGAGATTCCGCTGACTCGAAAACTCTCAGATTCCACAACTTGATAGACTGCTGTATAGTCTACAGCTTCAAATCTCTGTGGGTGGCTTCATTCAGCACGAACCATGGAGCATTCACCAGCATCCGTAGTATATTATTTTGCAAAATTTCCAAAATGGAAAGATTAGTCGAGGCGGTTTGTCCCCAAGAGCCTGAAACATACATGATGATATGCATGAACACTGTGTTGTACAGTAAAACCTTCTTCTTAGGGTTGAGCTTCGAATTACGGTTAATAAGAGGATGGAGCCTGACTATCCTCTTGGTCGCCGTGACGTGGTGTTTTCAGGTGAGACCACGGTCTATCATAAGACCCAAGTACTTACCCTCTTGTTAGGAGAAAGGTTACGTCTCCCTAAATCTTGGCTTGGGTTTTGTCTGGCATCACTCGGATCTTCCAGTCAAGGTATCAGTGTTCGAGGTCGTCCAATGTCCGTTGCATGTATCCGACCGCCAACTCACGACCCACGGAAGAGGCGAAGAGAGCCGTATCATCGGCGTAAAGGAACACCTTAACGTAGTCGAACCTGGGGAAGTCTCTCACGTAGAGGCTGTAGATTAGTGGAGACAGCACAGCTCCCTCAGGCACTCTAACTTGGATTTACGTGATCAGGGATGAAATGTTCAACCTTTCAGAACGAACCTATTCCGTCGAAAACGAGCATTTTGTGTAGAAAGCATTCATGTCAGACTGTCTGCCAGACTGTCTGTCTAGGAGGACAAGATGGACTGTATTTCTGTTGTTTGGCTTAAAGATGGAGTTCTCGACCAATCTCAGGGACTACAGTTCGGTTGAGCGTGCTTTCTGAAGCCGTATTGTTCGTCAGCAGAATATTTTGGTCTTCAACGTCTTCTGTCAGTCTTTGCAGCACAACACGTTCAGCCAGCTTAGACGTTGAGCTCAGACTAATTGGACGGTGATTCTGTGGAATAGCGGGTTCTGGCCCTGTTTTGGGATCCTGCTGAACAGGGGGCGCTTCTATCTTCGGGTGGTGGTCACTCTCGAGTGATATCGGAAAGTGTCTTAGTGAAGTAACATTAGGGGTCCCATCGGTGGCCAACATATGAACTATTAGTTTGACACGGTGAGTCGGTCTAGAACGTAGACAGCTTATATACCCTGGTCAACACTGTGCAGGAATGCTCCATTACACTGCTCAACGCTATTCAGGAATGGAATCGGTATATCGACTTCATATTCAGAATGTTTATTTTCAATTCAATATTGTTAAATTACGACGTTAATCTTTGTTAAACTTAGAAATGAGTCAAATAAAAAATCCATAATTCTGACGTTCAACCCGAACTTTCGACCTTGAGCATAAAACTTCGTCAATAATCGCTTTTTAAACTCAAAATATTAATAAATTCCAACCTTTCATAGGGAAGAGAGCTTAGAAGAGAGCTTAATGTAAAATTTTGTTTTTATTCTAATTCCGACTTTAAACAAGGAATTCCGAAATTAAACTCGAAATGTAGATTTCAATTCAAAACATGGACATTACACTTGGAATTTCGGCTTCAAACTCAGAATTCCGTGAATATTAGGATTTTGAACTTCATTTTTAAATCAATTCATTAAATACTTTTTTGACTGATTTTGAATTTAGGAGCAGTTTTAGATTTTTTATTTCTTCAGGAATTGTATTATATGTATATTATAATTACATCATGATACATTGATTTCTGTCCAAAATTAAATTTGAAATTACCAACTGACAAACTTAGAAATTACGATTCGTAAAGAACGTTTCATTTAAAAAAAATCCAAAACTCTGATTTAGAACCCATTGAATATAAAGTGGATATCCTGAGTTGAAACTTATTTTCAAAATTGAAGACGAAACAAGGATTAAATACGATTTTTTCAATCGGATCCTTTTCTACACTTTCCTAATAAATTGATAACATTTCGACTTTAAAGTCGTTCTAAATTAGACGTCGTACCAAATGAGTACCACCCTTATGACTCCAGTAAGGAAATGAAAGCAATATATTTTGGGTTGGTTTCCAGGTTTCACTGAGGTCTTTTTTTTACAATCTCCAAACGTCAAGAAGAGTACTTTGACCATGCCGCTGAAGATGACTACCGCAGTGGAAGTTGAAACGTTTGGAGATTGTAACCAAAGAAGACCACGGCTGAACTCGGAAACCAACCAAAACATTGACGCCAGCCTTGAAAGCCTACACTCCTATAAAAGCAATATAATCATAAGGAATATATATTTGTGACTTTTCAATATATACCTGTACAATCGTAAACTCAGAATAGTCAATCAGATTTTGAAATCTTTAGAAATTTCTCAAAAGGCTTACGCAACTTATCTTACTCTTCCGTGTACAAAAACTGTAATGCTTCTGGATTGGCCTAGTGGTAGTTTTTCACGCGATTTCTCTTTTGTGAAAAAATTGAGAATATTACTTCCAATTCATAATCTAAACGAATCTTAAACTATTCCGGTTACCAAACTGTCTTCCCGAGAGAAATCGGGCATTTAATGTTTCAGAACAGTTTTTTGGCGATGTCAGAAATGGTATCACACTTTGGAAGGTATGGTTTTTGGGAAGTATTTGACAAAATCTGAAACCAGTAAACATTTCTGTGTCACCTAATAATAATAGTATATGTGATCTCTTAGTGGAATATATTAAACAACAACATGTTTTTTCTAGTTTTGAAAAGTATCAACACTCAATCATTGGAAAGTAATATTTAGTGGAAAGTTAATTACAAGACGTCGCAAAAAATTGTATAGGTTTCGTAAAATCTAAATTTCAGCTTTTATGAAGATTTTCTCCATTTCTATTCGATATAAATGCACGAGTTTATTTATATCGAATAAAAATGGTGCCGCTTCCGTCTATCCCTGGATATAATAATAATGATACCTAATAAGTATTTTTCCCAAAAAACAACTGATGTTTATTATTTGCAATTTAACAAAAAAAAGCACAGTCCAACATAGTGACATATTTCAAACGATAAAATACTTTTCGATTTGAAAGGAAACTAATGAAAATGTTTTGGCAAAAGATAACAATTTTACAATTGAGTAAGACACTTTACAATTTATATGTTAGCAAATATTTCTCAATTTTTATTTTAAACAAACTTACTGATTATGGTAAACTACTCATATTATACTGAACGAGTCCAGTATAATTTTTTTGCTAAATTACTCCTGTTTATTTTCAGAAGAATCATGAAATACAAATCAATTAACAAAATTTAGCTTATTAAAATAAAAAAAGGAAAAAAATACCTCAAAAGTGCTGCTGTGTTCCCTCCTGTTCATAAAAGAGGACATATGCCTCCTCACTCACAAGCGATGTTGGTGAAATTGGGGATACGTGTGAATCGTTGTATTCATTCCACGAGCCACTATAAGAGTGTCTGCAATATGCTGTGTAATTCCCGTTGTAAGTAGTCCCACTGTGATTCGAAAGTGCATATAGATTGTAACCACAAGGAGCCACATTGTCTGCTGCATAATTGCTCATATCTAATCCTTGTAAAGAATAGTCAATGGAACATTCAATTTGCCTATGAAATTTTTCGTTGGAGAAAATGTTTTTAAATGAATTACCAAAATAAGGGAAAACTTATGGATTGATAGAGACACTGTGTATTCTTTCCTTGCACCTCGAACAGGTTGGTTTTAGCATCTCCATCCAGAGTTTTCTCTTTTGTGAAGAAATCCAAGCATTGTGACAAACTCAATTTGCCAGTTCTTTGTGGTATAGGGAGAGAAAAATCCCAGAAAGGATCGAAGGTTACTGATGAGTATTCACAGTGTATGCACTTCATAGAATATTTTGATTGACCAACGAAATTGTCTACAATCTTAGAATTGTTCGTGTTCAAGTATCTCAGCCAGGACTCTTGCGGTTTTCCGCTGTCGCTCAATTTTTCGTCAATCTCCTTTAAGATCGGTTCAGGTTTCTCAGTAATTCCATTGAGGTTCTCATGTAAACCTTCTGTAAGATATCCGAGAAATTCATGGGCGTCTTGATAGACGCCCAGATCATTTGAATCGAGGTATAATTCTTTGAATCTGACTTTTAAAGTAGGCAGTGTTTATTACTCTATCAGATGAAACTTCTGACAATTCTTTGATAACTTCTGCGAACGCTTTGATTTAAAGCAGCTTTCAATATATTGTGTTTTTTGTTTTTTGGTTTTTTATTGATCCATTAAAATGGCTTGAAAAAGCAATTGAATCAGTCAGTACATATCAAATTCAGATATAAAATGCGAGTGTATAACAGACACATTCATAAATAACAGGAGGTATTAAAACAATCAAGTGAGTGAACAATTCAAGAAGGATGTAAAATATTACAAAACATTTTTTAATAATGTAGGTAAGAGAAAAACTTATAATTGTATAAGGGATAACTTTAAAATCTCAAACGAATTCAGAGAAAAGATTGGTTTTAATTTTAATGGATGTACAACAAAACTTAAAGACCAGATAGAGATAAAGTTTTCAATTTTTTACACGATGATATTCGCAATGCGTTTGGAGAGGTTCTAATAATTCTCTTTTGAAAAGTGAAATGAAAATTTCTGTTTTTTACCACTATTATTCGTAACTAACGTTACTGCAGTTTCGTCCTATATGGACATTATCAAACGTATATAATACAAAAAATTGTAAAAGTTTGAGAATTTCCATATAGGAGGAAACTGCACTAACGTTAGTTACGAATAAAAGTGGTAAAAAACATAGAAATTTTCATTTCTCTTTTCATTATGATCTCCTACCACGTAATAACCGCTACATCCATCAATTTATTAATTATCTTTTTCGTTACAAAGACATTGTGTGCAGGTGGAGAATTTACCCAAACAATAATCCCATAGTTAATTCTTGAATTTAACTGCCCGTGGTAATGTAAAAGTAGAACAGAGTTGTCTAGAATTCTTTTCAGGTTTCTCAACAGATAACACTGCTTATTGAGTATTTCAATGAGATTATCGCAGATTATCTTTTGCCAATATCTGTTTTTATCTAGAGTTGTCTAGAATTCTTTTCAGGTTTCTCAACAGATAACACTGTATTTCAATGAGATTATCGCAGATAATCTCATTGAAATACTCATTGATTATGGCAAATAATCTTTTGCCAATATCTGTTTGCTTGTTATGTACAATGATCATAACTAGATGAGTTAATCTGGAGTTGAGTTGAATTTTTTTTTCATCACAGTGAATGATTAAGAAATTATGTATTTTCACAAAGATGCTATACCTAAAATTCTCTGGGTTTATAGAGATTTTCAGTATGTTGTCGGCAGTCCAGAGGTAAAATGTTTAATTGATTTATTGCGAAGGGTTTTCAATGGTTTCAAAACAGAAACAAAATACATTTTATATATTTGAGGGTACTCGATTAAGAATTCTGTAAAGTACCTTCACCACGTACTGACAATATTTTTTTCCTAAATTCATCAATATGTTCTGAACACGATAAATTTTATTAAATATATAATCTCAAAAATAAAATATCAGTTGAATAATCAAGCAGTTTGTTTTCAAATGCTTAAGAACATTTCTGAGAATTTAATATTATAGATGAGGAAAATGAAATGGTCAAATACTGAACCAAGTTACAAACAATTACCAATTCTTTGTCTTCTATATGTCGAAAAATAGACGAATCCACTTCGATACACAAAAATGGTAACCTGACTAGTTTCACATACAGTATGCTCTTTCAAATAAGTAATTTATTTTATGTATTGAAAACCTGCTGTTTTCATAGGAAAACGCTTCGCACTAGGATAGTAGTTATCAGAATAGCTTAAGCCAACTTGTTATTCCAAAACTTAAAAGAGGGCTGTGCAGTTTTGCATGGACAAGTGTTTTAACATTTATCAGAAGCGACTTCTTATTAAAGCAGCAGGCGAATTTATGTTGAATTTGTACAAAGCTGTAGGTTAAATTCTAAAAGAAGTAGAGTGCCGAAGGCATTCAAAATTTACATAAATATATATTGAAGTTTGAAGTTGAATAGTTGAAGTTGAGAATTTATCATTTTCATTTCGTATTGTTGAAAATATCAATAGATATACAGTTATATTATTAAGGTCAATTACCGTGTAAAATTGATGATATTGTTAATTTATTACATAAATTATTACAAAGAAAATGATGTACTTATACAATCATAAAAGTATTAGAATAGATTATATTAATATCATAATAAAATAGTATTTTCAGTTCCTATTTTCGTTTTTGTAACATCAGTTGGGAACAAATCACATTTGGCACTGAAACAACCCTTTCTGTAATGTATTACAAAATATGGACAAAGCAGCATTTCGACACAGGAGAGAAAAGATGTAGCACTGAATGTAGCAGTAACTGAGACAATCAAAGAACTAGGAATTATTTAGGGTGTTTCCAAATTGCAGTGAAAAATGTAGGTGGTGTTCAGCGAATGGTTCAATCGCAACAACAGCCATATAAAAAGCAAATCTACTGACTGAACAATTTGACATATGTATTTTGCACCTTACAAGAAGGGGGTTTTAACTTCTTGTTGGAAGATTGCTCGCGTTCAGCCTATTCCCAAAAAGGGTCCAAAAATCTTCCAAATAACTATAGACCAGTCCCTTTTGTATCATTGTTATCAAAATCATGGAGAAAGTCGTAAACCACCATATCTTCAAATATTTGAAAGGCTTCAACATCATTTTTGGGTATGGCTGTTCAGCTTCGTGAAAAAACGTTCCCTGCAAGTGGCCGTCAATGGATATCTCTCGAATACCTTCACCATCAACGCTGTTGTTCCCCAGGGATTCATATTATCTCCAACCCTCTTTTCATTGTATATCAACGGCTTATTGGAGAAACACTTTATTTACTCAGATTGATTTGTATAACCACAGGAGCAGAAGTACAAATGAAAAAGAGGAAAACGTCAATGTGCAATATTGAAAATAAAT
>WOGN01007757.1:0-11655 GCA_015342105.1 Leptinotarsa texana | reverse complement strand
GGGATAGGTGAAAGCACTCGAATGACCTATAAATAGTCAGATGTCGAAGGAATAAGTCCAGTTATCACCCGAAGACGATTGTGGATACTAATAATCGTAACGTCGTGACATAACTTGGTTTGAAATCTTTCAATTTAAATTTTTTTATTTTTTTCATTTTTTGTTAATAGTATTTTTAATTTTTCAATTTTCAGCTTTTATTAATATTTCAGTTTTTATTTGTTTGGTTGTTGCTTGTATGTTATTGAGCTTGTAGAATAGAGAGAACATCATTCCACGAAGGACTCTAATAATCATAACAATCATTTCGACAGAGTGATCTGGATAGAGTCTGCGGAGTTTGAAGAGGAAATCTCGATATTTAATCCATTTTTCCTTCTCTTTTCTGACGATATTTGTCTGGCCAGGAGCTGAAAACTTCACGACAAATATCGTTTTGGTCTAGTGGTCGAGAAGGACTACATCAGGCTTATTAGCTTGTATGAGCCTGATGGTGGGGAACGAATAGTTTCAATAAATTCGGCACTTCTCGTTCCACACAAAGGATTCAATATCCCCCGGAGCGTAGAGCAACACCGGTGTCTCGTCAATACCGTATGAGTGCCGTAGATGGTAATATAGCATTCTTAGGGCAGCGTTACGTCCACGGATATAGGCCGAGACCGCATATGCTGAACATGCTGATAGCAAGTGCACTAGGGTCTCGGGCACCTCGCGGCAGGCCCTGCGCCTTGTGTCAGGAATCTCTATACCCATCACGCGACTACGGTTCCTGAGAAAAACGAAGGTCAGGCGCTTTGACAAGCCAAGGTCTCCAATATTATTGAAGAAGACCCCATGCAGTGACTCATCCTTGTGTTTCTGCAGAAGTAAGGTGATCTCTGCTGCTGAACAGGTTCCAACTCGGTGACAGAGTTGTGGTTACCTCGTTCAGTGTCGAAAACTATACCGAGTTGATCAACTGCTCGGGCAGCTGCCCTAAAGAGAGATGCTCCATTTCCTGCTCTTTCATGGTCACGGACCATGCATAGAAGGGGATCCGAACTCCTGACGACTGTATGCAGTAATCATTCCAGTACCATTATTATTTTTTTTAACCCTAGTGTGCGCTGGTCAGGCCCTATACCCCGAAGCCCCGATACATTCGGGAGGGCGCGCCAGCATTATCAACCAAGGACCACTCCCCACACCGAGAATCATTTGGTCCGAGAATCATGTGCCCTGAGCAAGCGCAGTGAGCCAAGAATGACAGCCTTCTGCATCTATGTGGCTAAGATTTCTGCCTTAGTGCAGATGGCCTGACCGACGTCGTTGACCAGACCATCACCGTCAAAAGGTCTTTCAAATGGATGACAAATTTCGATGATATCTCACCATCATGGTGTGGAGCCAATACATCACGTCTGGTTTCAGCCCACATATCTTTCCATAGGTGCGTCTGGTGCTACCTATGACGTTCTTTTCACTCTTTCAACATGTTGACTCCAGGATAGTCTATGATCTAGTATCACTTCTAGTATCTAGTATCACCTCGAATTTTTGAAGGCCATTGTCTCTTGGTGAATGCTTCTCCTCGGTCCATTTTGTTATAATATTTTATTTCTTTCATAATGGCCGTGAATACCAATCTTTCTCCTGGTCGCTTCCATTGTTTATTCAGTAACAATCGTGTATGTGTTTATACATTGTATGACATAAAATAAAAAGTTAGGAAAGATTCTTCCAGTCGGTTTCAAGTTGGTCATTTTGATAATAGCAACAGTTTGCAAAACATACTTTAGGAATATAAACTTTCTTTTGGACAAAAGGGAACACTTCTCAAAATAAATACTTCAAATCTGAATATTTCGAAAAGAGGAAGGTTACGTTTTGTTGGCTGTCAGTAGCGTGTCATGTCAAACTCAACACTTTCCCTCTTAGGCGATGATGCACGAATAGTTTGCTATTTCTCCTTTGTTTCGAATGGAAGAATTTTTAAATTACATATCCACCGTTGGTTGCTTGCGTTCTACTTTCCGAACAATGAATTATTATGAAAATAATAATGGTGTTCTTTTTTTATTATTCACTATTCAGTTGTTTGCCTATTCTCCATGCCCGAGTTCAGTTTGTAAGCTTTTTTAATACATAAAAGTAGGTATCTGATACTTTTAAAATAAGTTACTTCTTGAGGTGAATAATCACGAGCCGACGAATAATTGAATATTTAATACATCATTGAGAATAATATACAGGGAGGACCAGTGAAAGCAAAATAAAGACAATTTCTCAAAGATGGCTCTGGGAGAAAATCGCTTGGATTCGTCGATTTCCATTATTAGGAAAAAACCGTTTGCGTCTTTTATCAACCTTGTCATTCGAATTCCTCCCGAAGAGTCAAATACAATTCCCAGATCTTAAATGTGGTCAGGATAAGAGCAGGATGATAACATCAATTTTTCTTTTCAACTTTTTCAATTTTTTGAAATTTGAAGTAGTTTCTCAGAAAAAAAAAGTTATTAAAACATTCGACGGTAGAGAAAAGCACATCATTTTTCACTTTTAATTCTAATATTTTAGTGTTTTACCTGACTTTAATGTAGGAATTACTCTCACGTTCAATTTACGATTGACTATGACCTACTCTGCAATTCGATGCTGGCAATAAAAGAAACTAAACCCAGTTTTTGTCGATCTCTTTTTAAAAGTATTCACAATTTCATTCATCTACATTTAATTTACTCACTCACTCACTCACATATTCTGATTGTGACTGTTTCAGGTTATTGAGCTCAAAATAAGTTTATTCAACTACAGAAAAAGTATCGATAATTGAACTTTTTGAGGGGAAATGGTAGGTGCGCTAATACTACAGCACAATTGTTCAATTACCAAAATTCGGATTGGACTCTTCACCAAATAAAAAGAGACGAAATGCAAGTTTGGAGTGCATACATAATGAAATGGTACTGGGTAGATTTCATAGGTTTCTCTTCATATAATCGGTGACCTGAAGCATTTCAATGACCTTGGCTTGACTTTTGACAAAGTGACCAGAAGCCACCGAGTAGGTATACGTTCAGGATAGAGTGGCCATACAGACCGCAGTGACCACTTTAATTTCTGGGTCTACTCAAGAATCGACGAATTTTTCAGCAATATCGAAGAACTTGGCTTATCCAAGCCTCGGTATAGATCACGTGGGCTGCTGTAGAAGACGGAAAATTCCTAGTAGCCCACCATATTCAGTTTTTTGGTCTACCATAGAGGAAGTCCAGTATGCTTTTGCTGTCAGCATTCCCGCTATATGCAGTCTCAGTATCCATTGGCCTCAACCTGTCTTTTGAAAACCATCACCGTCTTTGAAATTCATTAATTTTTATTTCTTGCTCTCAAACAAGCTGATAAACCTCCAGTATTGAAGTCAGAAAATATTCTTTAAGATGATGAACATGTTGAAAATGAAACAGGAACCAACTGAAGACAGTTTAAAATAGCATAAAATTTCTACATCTTGCTGACAAGTTAATTTCGGGACAAATAAACAAATACGAAACAGCTATTTTTCAAATAGAATACATATAGAATGGAAGTCAGTTGTATGGAATTGTTTCCAACTTTCGAATGATTATCAATGAAAAATTTCAATTTATCAGAAGGAAAGACATGAGTTTCAACATTTTGAAGATGGAAATTTCAAACAGAAGCCGTTTAGTGTAACACACACGTTTATTGTTCAAATAAAACTGGTCGAGAAATATTGAGTTCGATTAAAAAAAATCGGTGAGGACCATCATTTTTCGGAAAAATTGCTTGATCTTCAACGTATTCCTGTATTGTTTGTTGTATATTTTTATACATATTTTTGATTTCTACATAGTATTAAACGTAGATTATATTCTTGTGCTGTTCAGTTTGGAACCTTTGGTGTAGTAATGAATATTACTGGAGTATTATCCCAACATCAAACCGTTATTTTAACACCTCGACACGTGTTTCGATCACCAAGTGATCATCTTGAGATTAAACTGTTTAAACAGATTAATCTTTCTCTTGAAGATGAAGATGTCATTACTGGAGCTTTTCCACAATACCAAACCTTAAGAAGATGATTACACGTGTTTCGGTCGCCAACTGTTTGAACAGTTCAATCTTCCTCTTGAAGATGATCACTTGGTGATCGAAACGTGTCGATGTGTTGAAATAATGGTTTGATGTAGGGAAAAAACTCCAGTAATATTGTAGATTATATTATTTATAAGATGCAATCGGCCGATATTTGATGAATATCCATATCGCTATCAAGAAACCTTTTACTGTAAAAATTTTCACTAAACATTTTTACCAAAACGCAACACGTGTTTCGCTATAAACTAGCTTCTTCAAGCGTGTCAAAACTCCATACAGTCTATACCAGGGGTCGGCAAGTCGTTTTAAGTGTGGTCCGGATACTTTGGGAAAATTTTAACGGGGTCCATTTTGGTTTCAAATCACAGTCTGAATTGTAAAAAAAATACAAGACCTCTTTTTAATGTGAGAAACTACACCGATGGTCTTCTCTTGAGAGAAACAGCAAATATGAAGTGTGTCTTCTAGGTGAGCGTCTAGTACTTTCGAACGACATATGTTTTTCAAAAAATTCATCTTTGGGGGAAATGATTCACATGTGTATGTCGAGCCAAACATAGTGGCCAAATTGATAGCTATTCTTTTACAATTTTCATATTTTTCTGGGATATGTTTGGCCCAAAGTTCTTGAAAGATACATCTTCTTGCAAATCAATTATCTATTTGTCCATTTTGTCCATTTTACCGCTGCATCAATTTCAAATAGAGATTTAAGAAACGGACATAGCTTGCCTATGTCTGCAAAGCCTTAGAATCTTGTAGCAAATTCGTTTTTAAAATCGGCCAGAAATTTCACAAACTCTGCAACGTCTTCTTCAGAGGTCTCCTTTTTAAATTCAAGAATTGTCGGAAAATGAATAGGTTCTTGTTTAACGATATCTTGTTCAAAGATATCCAGCTTACGACGAAAAGCAGACACGCTTTATATCAGATCATTGTAAACCGGTTAGTAAAAATTTCACAACGACTTTTTACTTTTTCATCTGTATACAAAAAATGTTGGAATCTTCCAAAGAAAGGAATAAAGCAGATAATTCTAAAATGAAGTCTTCACAAAGACGTGTGGATGATACAGACACACACTGGAAGAAAAGGTCCTCTCAAAACAACTAGTTTCATTTAAAAATTGAATTAACCGAAAGGAACAGTACGTTGACAACGAAGTGTTTCTCATGGATCGGCCGATTCAAGTAAATATGCAACAAATTACAATACATCTACAGTAGGTACTTTCATTTTCAAATAAATACCTGAAAATTTGAGTTAATATTTATAAATCCAAACAAAACAGTTCTTATAATTTTCCATTGTAGAATCATAAATCATTAAGTATTGATATAAGGAATATTGATATGAGATATTCTGCTAGCAGTGTTGGAAAGGAAAAAACACGAGTATTCGTAACAATTTATTAAAATTAGGTACATATAGAAAATAAAATTATTCGTGAAGTAACATATCACTTACATTAAAAACTTATTAATTATTTTCCCCACTCTCTGCATCCAACCCCAATCTCAATTCATGATACAAAATGAATCACTGATGTCAAACTGTCAGATGTCAATGAAAATCCGTTTCTTGTTGAACGTTCCATGAAGATAAATCATATAAGTTATGGAGACACTGACAGCGATCAACGGCAACATCAATTTTTTACCAGTAACGGTTAACAAATAAATAATCTTTCATTCAGTTTCAGATGTTTCATCACTATTTGAAATTCACGCAGCATTGAATGTTTCACAAAGAATTTATATACCGCCTCAGTTCTTCTTGCGTGTCAAAGATCATGACATGGAATGGTGATCCAGGTACCAACTCCCCAGCCCACTTTACTTCTACTCGGTAGTCTCCGGGTTCTGTTGGATCAAACTGAAATTGAAAAGAAATGATTTCAATAAGGCCTGCCACATGCCAAAAAAGATAATTCTTGATATTTTTGGGTTCCTCTCTCCACTAGTATATCCTTGAAACTAATAAACGCTATCCTGGATATGCATTTCATAAAGATACATTGAGAAATATTTTTTCATATTATTAAAAAAAGAATAATTGATTGTACTGAACACTTGAGTTATAAATAAATACCATTCTTCGGACTGTATTGGTTAAGCAGGGAATTATAATTATTTTGATACAAATATTCAATACAAATATTTTAATACAATGTATGTAGTCTACTGTCTGAAACGTTCCTTACAAAACTGAAGATGTCCGGAGTCAGAAATCAGCATTCCCGAACAATTCTCTGTCGTAGGTCTTTTGTTTAATGTTCTGATGGCTCACGTTGTGGTCTGGATGATTCGTCAGCTTTAGTAAATTCATTATTTCAATATTAGGTTGCTACAATTTCTATTCTTTCTTCAGTAGAATAAATCATGTTGAAACACAGTGAACAAGGATGACTGAATAATAATTTGTGATGAAGTGACCATGGCCAACTATCTACTTTTTGTCTTGAAACAACTAGATTCCACAAAAACTACCAGTGCAGAAAAAACTAAGAGTCGTCCATTTCGTTCACTACTAATTGAATACATTCTACAAATCTAGGGAGACCTGTGACAGAGAATTGTTCGGGAAAGCCGATTTCTGACTCCTGACATCTTCAGTAATGTAAAGAACGCTTTCGAAAATAGACTGTATTATTATATAACTAGATAGAGGTCATTTTGAACACTTTATCCGTTGATTGTGTTGCCACTGATATTACTTTTGTTGAATTCCTCAATATAATGAGCGATAGCGAATTCTCCGTTTTTTCCTAATTCAATTTCTCAATAACAAATGAATCAATTTGGGAAAAAAATACAGTAGTAATAGGGGGACAAAAGACCTTTCAGATGATGTATCATATGATTTTCATATCAGAATTAGTCCCGCTGGAAATGAGAATTGACGTGCTCTTTGAAATTTTCAATTACATATTTTTTTCTGACTTAAGGGGGATCAAATTTTCTTTAGATCGCCCTGTATATCATAATCATGCTTCTTCCAGAGTGGAGTAGAATACACCTGGGGTTATGTCGCCTGTTTTGTGCTTTTTTACCCCACTTGAAGATGTAATCAATTTCTGTAATAACAGTTCATATATAACAGCAGTGAAGTGTCTTCCAAACTTTGTATGAATTTTGATAATAATAATAATAATAATAATAATGATAATATTTATTCACCATTTTTGATACACTTGGGTACATATGGTAAATCAGTTGTACTACAGGCAAGTAAAGATAAAAAGAGAAGGAAATTGAACACAGATTCACCACTATATATACATATATGCACATATATACACACATATACAAGTAAGCATAGATACCCACAAATTAACTGAACATTTTACATCATTCACATAATTCAATCTAAATAAAATTACGTCCACTGTGAATTTGTTTGTGAGATTGTCAATTAAAAAATCTTGGTAACTGTAATAGCATTTTTCTAAAAGCATAGTTTTAACATAATTATGGAATACTTTGTCACTTGTGATTTTTTTAACTACATTTGGCAGCTCATTGAAGCACGTAATGGCATTATACTGAGAGGATTTTTTATAGCTTGTCATGAGATACTGTGGGATTTTTAGGAGATCACCATTTTTTGCATTATGACTGTGATCTGAAGCAGTCTAATCATATAATTTATTGTTTTCCCTAACAAATGAAGATGGAAGGGGCTATCAATATATTTTTGTCTATAAAGACGGGCCGGCAGCTATCCCGGAAATCCATATTGAAGATTATCCTTATGATGCGTTTCTGTGCTATGAAGACTCTGGAAAAATCCCTCGCTCTGCCCCAAGCCATAATATTCAGGCCATGGCATAATATATGCTGAGTAAGACAGTTTCATCCAAACAGGATTTCACTATTTAACTTAGCACATATATAGTCCACCTGCCTTTCCCAATTTAGATTGGCGTCTAGATAGGTCCCTAAAAATTTCATTTCTTCAGAAGTTTTAATATCATAGCTAGAGTGTCGACCAATTGGAATATTTCTTCTGAAGTGAAAGTTAACACTAATCGATTTAGAGGTATTTAGAATGAGCTTATTTATTTGGCACCAGGTACTGAAATGATCAATAATATGTAAAGATTTGCTGATGAGTTGCTCAGCATTATTGCTTACTATAGTTATCGTTGTATCGTCAGCAAACATTGTGACGTAGCCTCCCATTATATGTTGAGGAAAATCATTAACATAGAGAAGAAACATTAGAGGTCCTAGAACAGAGCCCAGTGGCACCCCGAGTTTTACCGTCTTTGACTCAGATGTCGCTCCATTGCAGATTACAACCATTTCTCTGTTTGTCATATGGGATTGTATCCAATTTATTATATTTCGTGGAAACCCGAGCATGCAAGATATGCAAGTTTCCGTCTGATCTTGTCGTTTTGTGAGCGATAAAATTAAATTTCTGGATATTCAAGAAAATCCATATCAAACATTGGTAGTTGTATAAGGATTTAATGTTAAGTGTTTTGGTTTCCATGTATAGTCGCTCTGTTGGGAAACGTCTAGCTCTTTTGAATGGAATTTTCATAAAATGAGTTTTGGGTTGTTTGTAGACAATTGATGACATTATTGAATATTCCTTCCCACACAACAATACACTATCTGAGTATAGATTCTGCCAAGGAATTCTTCCAAGGAATTCTGCCAAGGTGTACTTCCTACCTCAGATGTTGGTCAATAACTACGCCCAGATATTTTATGGATGTTGTTTTTTCTATTTTTTGGGCACTGTATTCTGAGTTTGTTGATAGGGGCTTGGCCATTAGAGTTTAATGAAAATACAATCATTGATTTATTCTGTGATATTCGTTGTATTGGCCAAAAGTATATGTATATGTTTCTTGTTATTGGATGTTTTCACATCTGTTGGAGTTAAACATCTGTCTGCTTGAAAAAGCATCTACCTGAAAAACCTCTGTCATTCAACTTTCAAGGTGACAATTATTTCTCCAAATACGTAAATGGGTGTTAATAATATTATAAAAAATGTTTTTTTGAAATATGAAATTACTTGTACCAATAAAGCAGTTGAATTTTCGCTAGGTCGAATTGTTGTTACAACAAAACGACAATGCAAGGTGGACACATCCCGAAATATTGATAACTAGTTACTTGACCGAAAGTTAAATGGTCACGTGACCATTTGTTCCATTGCTAATTATGGAACTCTAACTGTATTTCATGACCTTAATAGCGAAATGACTCACTTTACAGAGTATGGTCCTATCTTTTTGACTTTCCCTCTGCATCTCAACTCTGAAAGCTCCTTTAGGACCTCTAACTCTAACAGTGAGTTGTCCGGCTCCTGCTCCTCGCGTGTCGCAAATGAATCGTGACTGGAATGTTGCCAAAACTCCATGTTCTACACCTGGACCGTACACCCGAACCTGAAATTGTCAAATTGCTATATTTTCATGATTTGCTGAATGTGGATGAATGAAGACATTTGCAGTTTCATCAGAAGTAATTTATATCCCACCTTGCTGGGATCTGGAGCTCCAGCCACTCTCAAGGTGAAGGGTGATCCGGGAACGTGTTGACCAGCATACTTGATGGTGAGTGCATGTCTTCCTGACTCTTGAGGCTTGACGTTCAGCGTGAAAGTCGCATCTCCATGATCATAAAGTTCGCAGTATGCGACCTTTTTAGGGCCAGTACAGTGTGCAGTCAGTTCTCCGGGACCTGCCCTTCTTGTGTCTATCCAAGATCTGATTTCCCGTCCTACTACTCCTTGTCTAAGGCCTTCTCCAGAACAGAGTACCTTTGAACATTTCGTTGATTTCAATAGTCGAATAAAAGTTATTTTTGGTTCAATTTTGATTGAGATTATTTTTGCAATATTATTGAAGAACCGATGAAGAAAACTACAAGATACCTTAGAAGCATCTGCTCCTCCTTTGGCTTCCACTATCAGAGGACATCCTTTGACTAGCCTACCTGCCCAAAGTACGGACAACAAATAGTTTCCTGGAATTGTTGTCGTATAGGCAGCTTTCCAGATTTTGTCTCCTGCTAGGCTGATCATAACGGGAACAGGGATGTTGGTATCTGCAGCATGCAAGGTCACTTCCGGGTTTCCTGAAAAAACGTTACGGATGTTAATTTGGACGTAGTTTGTTGGAAGTTGTACGTGTGGACTCGTATAAGAAATAAAAATAATTCGAAATGAATGTGAAGACTGAGTCTGGAAAGACTATAATTAATAAATGGAGTGATAAAAAATAATTTTTGAAATGAATGAGAAATTGAAACAATAACAGTTATCAACGTCAAAAAACAATATGATATTATTATTGGTGTCTATTATACGCATAAAACAAAAATACTGTTCAATCAGTGGATCGCAAAGGGGAACCAGATCCAAAAAAGCAAAAAATGTTTTTTTCGGTTGAGAAAGTGATGGCGGAAAAACTATCAATCAAGGATAGAAGGAAGGAAGTGATGAATGAAAAACCATTACAGGAGAGATCGTAGCCTCGTTAGAGTTTTTCTTGTGAGGTGTATGTCAGTAAGTTACAAACCACAGACAATACATATCATGCCATCGGTAATTTATGCGCTAGAGTAATGCAAAATGGACGTTTTGGATGCGCTTCACCCATTTGAACGATGTTATATTCCACACATAATGGCATCAATTGGTCTTTCAAACAGATAAAAATGTCGCTATCTCACACATATTTTGTTGCATTTGAATTTGAAGACAGGAAGCGCCTAATTGAAGACTTTATATTATTGTTGTATGTAAGAACTGTAGCCAGTGTGTAATATTAATTTCTTTCGAGGAAGCTACGGGATTAGCGAAACGAGGATATTGAAATTGTGTAATTATTATCATAGATAATTCTATAATGAATTCAAGTTCTGCATATCAACACCTATAGCCTCTTGGAGAATTTTGTTACCCACCAATCGGAAAGCTCATTCTTACCGCTGCCAGCTCTCGACCCATCTATGGTGAACACAGCCGGTTCTCTGCACTGCGCATGCGCCAATCCTAATCCAGTAAGAACCACTTGATCCCCATGACAAGCGACAACACTGGGCGCTTCTGGCAATGGTATGTTGGCGAACCTGATGTCGAAATCGTGTTCTCCCGGGCTGAGACCTTCGCCGGATATGTCGAATCGAACCCGAGATCCGTTTTTGTCGGTGTTCACTTTCCGACCGGAAACTTTGCACTCCAGAGTGCCCGGACCGGCGTTTGACGTGTCAAAGGCCAGCTTGGCGGGAAGTTTTATGCGTCCGGAATCGTCGAGGTATTGCGTCCAACCTCCGATGAGTCGCACTGCCGATGGGTCCACGATGATGGGTCTGAACGGTGATCCAGGAAGCTGGAAACAATTACGAAATTTTGAACACATGGAGTTGGCTATCACGGTTATCGACACACTCCGATAATATACATGGTGTTTCCCTACATATACCCTTATTATATGGTGTCATCATATGGTGTAGTGGAATCGGCCACATTGGTAGTGCGCCCGACTCACGATCGAAAGACCGTGGGTTCGATTCCCGCCTT
>WOGN01007756.1:0-11655 GCA_015342105.1 Leptinotarsa texana | reverse complement strand
AATATATACCCCTAAATTTTTTGCTGAACTCACCCAGTCAATCGGTTCATTGTCAAGAAAAAGATGAAAATTTGTTTCAACTTCATTTCTTTGTAGAATTATATCCACCGAGTGGAAAGTCACGTGACAGCCACTCGATTTATTATGTTTATAGGTTACAATGCATTCGATAAGCTCCTTCCAACGCCTTCTACTCATATGCCACACACTGTAGATTCGCTTGAGCACATTCCTCGTAACCTTTCATTCACGTCTGTTTCTTTTGAAATATGACCAAGTAGAATAGTTGATGCTTGCTCAAGGTACTTCGAAGCTCTACAATCTAAATCAATCAGATAATGAATAAGACTCGATCGCAACGTATCGCAGCATTTTGAAACAAAAACAAAAATTTTAATTATTATTTTACTTCAAATTAACGTCAAATCACATCGAGGAAAGTAAATAAAAGATCGAATGTGCAGTAATTTATTACACAATAAACGACACAAAGAAATCTTGTTAGTTCCAGGAAGGCGGCCTCGAGGCAATATCGCCTCCTTGTCTGGAGAGGCAAAGAGGTATTCTCTCGCTTCCGTTTAGAACTATAATTATCAAAACCCACACATACACATTCGAATAAAATGAACCGGTCCAAACGAGTTCCACGACTAATTACTAAGGACTTTTATTGTGGATGCTGGTATTGTTCCAAGCAAAGCCGAGGATGAATGCCTCGCCTCACTTTGGCTAATGATTTACTCATTTGTTGTGAACCAATTAATAGTGAAAAATGGCCCAGTCATTTGAAAAGAGTGGTGAATTATTTTGGCAGTGGCTACTGACATAGATGAATTCAATTTCTGTAGAGCATCCGGTTGCCATATTCAACACCTTATTTCTATTCGATTTTATTAATTAGTGCCGCAGTCATATGACAGCGACAGTAAAAAAATATGTAGTGTGATCTTGTCTTTTGTCATTTCCCTACGACATCGGTTCACATCCAATCGATGCTTCATGAATATATTCTCCCCGTGATACTTACCATAAACAAATACGTCGCCATTTTGACATGAGTTAGTGCCGGTGAATGGAGTTCGTCACCCAGTAAAATAACCCTCGAACTTAGAAAATACAAGCGAAAAGGGAGAGAAGAGAACGATTCGAAATTCCGCTCGAGTCATAGTTTATTTTCCTCGAGTTTCTTGAGAGAATATCGGGTGCAGGCAAGCAAACATTATTCTAGAATTTTAGGGTCGAATAACTTCGCTGGGACGACGCCGTAGTGCTGCTCTGCACGACTGTACAATCATCTCGGAAAAGGAATTCGACGAAAAACATCACGATATTGTAGAATTCTCATTGGATTTAAATTTTCTCGGATTACTGAGCAAGTTACCCATTGAATAAATATTCGGTTTGCTATGCCTCCAATTTCGATTATTCCAGAATGAAAAAAGTTTTCGATTCATACGTGGAAGCTACGAACTCCAAACAAATATAACATTTCCAATGACACCAACTGGGACATCTTAGAACTAAAATTTCAATTTGATGATATTGATTACCGAAGCGAACACTCATACTTTCAATATCAATATTTATAACGTATAAAGCAGGTCTGAATGTGTTTTCTATAATTAATTATAATACTTTGAATTGACAGTTTTTCACTTTCATATTATGAAGTTCATTATGTGTATGTTTATACATGTATCGAACCTGTTTCTATAAATTTCATTTCAAGTATGATTCAATGTTGAAAGAATCTAATATAATTCAAACTATAAAGATGGGAGAAGTGCAATCCGATTTGTTGTATTACAATCAGTAAAATTGCAAGACCAATATTACCCAAATATACATTTTACTACAATAAAATAAGCCCAAAAACTCAAACATAAATAAAAAATCAAGTACTATAAGTTGTATATAAACACTGATTGTGATAATATATCTGGTTCAATTTATGTGTCATATAAGGAAATATAAACATAAAATTCGATATTTTCGATATATTTGTAGAACAAAATAGATGATGTAAATTGGGGTTGAACTTCATTATAAATCGACAATGGAAATTACAAAACAGGATGTCATAACATAACTGAGTACGGACAGAGCATAAAAAAAAGATATATCAGAAATAAAACTTGAAAAAATATAAATATACATACATATACACACAAAAGTTGAGAATCTTAGCGACTGGAGATTTGTATACTAAAATAAATTAACGGAGTCTTTCAGTCCAAAAATCAGAACTCTGCTTTACTTTGCCAAGCTCTCGCTTGTAATGGGAAGCTTCTTCAGGGTCTATAATTTATTGGGTTGTGGGTGTTTTTGCCAATAAACTCAACTCAATAAGCCCTGAAGAAGCTTTCCATTTCATTAAAGTTTGTCTGAATATCTTGTCAAATGGTTGTGTTGATCACCATTATTTTAAAGCCAAATTTGAATGTTTGAGCTTATTTTTGACCCAAATGAATGAAGGTACATAATTTGAATTTATGTAGGGATGACAAATTTAATAGTTTTTTGATTTATATAGGCTCCTTATAGTTCAACTTGAATATACACCTTCTAATTTTGTTCTGGAGTTTTTTAATTGGTTTCAATAAGGAATTTGTTGCCATTCCCCATACTGATACAAGATATTGAATTTTGGAATATACTAATGAAAAATAAATCAATTCAAGGTATTATAGGGGTACATTTCTTATTTTGAAAAAAATTATGGGAGCTATTTTTCTCTTATTGTTTCAATGTGTTGTTTCCATAATACATTTTCATCTAGAGTAAGACCAAAAAAGTTATCACTAGGAGAGTATTTAATATTTGCATTATTGAATTTAATTAGATCTGTTGAATCAATTGATATAAACTTTTTTGATGTAAACATATATGAAAATTTCTGAATGTTCAGTGACATTTTATGGCATTGAAGCATTATCAAGGTCTTTTGTAATATTAATTTAGATTTCTTGTAAACTATTTCCATTGTAAATCAGCATTGTCATCAGCAAACATTTATAATTTTCCAAATAAATTTACTGTAGCCAAAGATTAAAAATATACAAAAAAACAAAACAGGTCCAAGTATTGATCCTTACGTTACCCCATAATATATTTTCTTTAACAAATTATGTCGCCAATAGAGACATATTGTTTTCATTAAATAATTTTTCGAGACCAATTATAAACCTATACCTATATTATGCATTATTTTCAGAAAAATGTTTCGTCCACAGTATCAAATGCTTCCATTAGACCTGATGTTATGAAAGAACTTCACATTTTTTATACGAATCTAAATCTAGCTGCAGTTGGGTTATGGCATCCTAATCATTTGGTCTTTTTTACCTGCTTTAAATAATAATAATAATAATCAGTTTATTTACCATAATAATAATCGTTTAACTTTGGGGCAATTTCAGCATTATTAGATACCAATCTTGTTGAAAAAGAAAGATTTATCAATTAACTCATCAGTGGTGCTAATACTGATTTACACTTTGTAAAGAATTTTTATGTAAATTCTGTCGAATTATGGAGCTTTGCTCGAATCGAACATACTAATTATTTCTTGTGGTTCACTAAGCTTGAGATACATAGACGATGATTGATTAAACTGCTGGACTATCTTGAGTAAGAATAGGAATACTAGATGATGAATTTGTACCAACAGTAACAAAATAATTGTTTAAACTTTCACAAATATCTTGTAGATTTTCAATTTTATTTCCATCAACAGATATATATTTGATTTCATAATTTCCATGATTCGTCTTATTATAAAGAATTTCGTTTATTGATTTCCAATTAACAATAACGCATTGCTGTGAGAGTCTGAAAAAACATTTGAATTGAGAAAACTCTCATATTAATCACATGTTCAACTAGTATAGAAGGAGGCACACTTTTGAGTCATCCTGTGTTCAAAATTGATTGATATTATTTCCCTACAAGTAAACAAACTGAAGAAGGCATGGTTACGAATTATTGCACTGTTATTAACGTACGAGTAAACGTGATTGATCGAATAAGTGAGGCCTTCGGCTACACAATAGCACAGTTTCGGGGAAAACATTGTTTCATTAGATTACATCACATCTCAGGTTCCAAACTAGATACAGACGCTGAATTCCTTTGATCTCGTGCTACTGTCTTTTAGGAAATCTTTAAATTATCATTGTCCAAATATACACACAAAAGTTTCTCAATGTCTTTACAAAGCGAAGTGAAACATGTGCGGAAGGAACACAAATAATCTTTACAACAAGATTTACAACGTTATTAATATTTGTTTGTATGACGCTGTTTCCCCGAAAGTTATCTTTTCATTACATTAAAATTAAACCCGACGAGTTAAAATTATACTACAGGAGCGTATACAATCGCATATCGTAAATACAACATTACTCAACAAATAAACAAAAAGAAAATCCATCATAAAGGATATATTTTTCATTGAAAATCTTGCACATTTTGAAAAAAAACAGGTATTATTCTCTGGAATACATTCGAGCTGAGGTCTCGCATATTCAATTATATTTTAAGCCATCAATAAAAACTTAATCAGTATGTTTGAGTGTAGTGGCAGAAAAACAATTTTTTACAAATTTAATTTTGTTATTTCAATCAATTTGTTGTCAGTTCAACTGAATACGTAATTTTCCAGTATGTTTGCTTTCAATAATTTCTCTACAATGGAGTTGAAAATTAAAACGGCCCTACATGATATGAATTTTTCAAAATAGTGACAGTAGTTGCAGAAAAACAGCTTTTTACAAATTTTATTTTCTCAATTTGATTTATTTTTTTTCAATTCAACTGTATATATAGTTCTATTTCTACAAATATGTTGATATTTTGAAATAATTTAAAAATTAAAACGACCCTACTCTTCTGCAAAATAGTTCATGTATTTTCTTGTAAATAATAGGACAAACAATGAGCCTCAGATGATTTAGAAAATCAACTTATACAGTTGGTTTGAACCTTATCGGAATTTCGAATTAGTATTTCATCATCAAATTTTCTAGAGTGTGGTTTTGAGATCAAGATGAAACTTTTGTTCCTATAAACATGGGAATAAATTGAATCCCCTTTTGTTTGTTTGTTTGTTTAATGAAAAAAACTCTGGCATTTTTTTATATTTTTATGAGAGTTAGGGAATGATGGATTTTTAGATAATTTTTCAGTTTTTGTCACGAAGAAAAAAACAGCGGCTCAATAGAAAACCCCTGGCAGGACCTCGGGGGCCCATTTTTCTGTTTAAGTTTTCTGTCGCTGTTCTGAGAGAAATTGCACCAGAAGAAAAATTGAACACATGCGGAAAATTCCTTTCAAATCTCAATAACCTACAGTGTAGGTTATTGAGACTGACCTGAAGGAATAGTTTTTTTAGTTGTTTTGATTTATAGCCAGTCTTAAAGTATGCCCACTGACTATATGTGAAAAGTTTTCTTTCCTTATACGAGGAATTGTGCGAATTTTGGATATGCGATTGGTTAGTACTTTGTTTACCAGATGGAGCGATGACAAATTTGTTGTTTGTCGTTCGCTTCAGCTTGGTTAGAGGAATGTTACTCTGAAAGTAGTTCGATTTTTAATTATGGAATATCATTAACTTTGGTTCATGATGACCACTACGTTGCACTGACGAGAGGCCAAATAGCCCGAAACCGGTCTGCAAATGTGCAAGTCCTCATAATTCAAAATCTATTTCAGCAGTTGTATCGCCAACAGCATATGCAAGAAATACTACTGTGAAGATTCCTGACACCTATTGGATACAATCCAACGCCCTTCGTGGCAGTAGCCAGGGAAATAGTTGTTTTCTGATGGTGTCAGTCCATTAACCTATAGTGTAGGTATGTCGAGACTGGCCTGAATTGTTCTTTAAGCTAATTTGATAAAATATCAAAGAGTTCGACATTATATTTGTGAAGAAATTGCTGCCTTATTATGGTTATGGAAAAGAAACTCAATTTCTCTGAGGTCTATAACAGAACGCGATAAATTCAAAACCTACCGAAGAAAAAAACAACATGTCGTCAATAAACATAAATTTCTTCTGCAGTTTTCCAGCAAACTATAAGGTCTAAAAAATTTTCACGTGTAGATCAATTAACTTTTGGTTTAATTTATTCCAAAATGAGTTGAAAGATTCTAGAACCGACTTCTCTTGATTGCCTACCTGTTATTGGGAAATCGGATATTTAAGCCTCATAAAGTTGGATAGAGCAACCCAAAAATCCATCATTCAATAAATTTTATTCAAACTCAACAAATATAGTTCTAATATAAACTTATGTGTTTTTTTTCTGACGAATCGTATCTCAAAGAATGTGCATTAGCGATTCCGCATGTTTATAGAAGAAATGTCGTATTTTGACCTCAAAAACACGCACTCTTAAGATCCTGTCAAATAAAACCATCTGATTATTTTCAAATTAATGAAATTCAACTTCTTGGTGAAAAATACTTGTCAATTAATTCATATACTATAGTCTTAAAAAAATATTTCATGAAACCAATAGTATTTGCTATAGTAATGTTATTTTCATGTTCCAACTGTATTTTATATTCAGCTGGCCGCCTTATACTCAGGCCAGTGTTACCTAGTAGGTTATTTTCATGCTTAGCGGTGGATTTTGTATAAAAACAGTAGATTAATACAATCAACAACACAATATGTATTTTATAGATACATACTTCATACATGGTAAATTCCATTATTTACACTCTTTTATTAATTATCATTAAATGTCAACTGAGTCTATTACAAAAACAGTAGACCTGGCAACAATGATCACGGCGCTCGATCGGTGCTCTTCTTTATCCGCAGTATATTTGCAATATTCCGCAGTTATTCTGCTATGAACATATTCAAAAAATCAGTAATTCTGGTATTTTTGCTATTGACTCACTCGATTTGGCTACTTTTTGTTTTATATAATAGAGTTTTTAACAAAGATAAATATTTCAAATGATTTGTTGAAAACGTGAGGTTCGCTGAAATCAATTTCGTCGGTTTAAGATGTCAACTTCTCATTTCATCAACATATTTCTAAAGCAGCAAATACATGTTTTAATCGCACAAATCTCATTTGTGGTTCGCAAAGGTAAAATCTATTCGTGTCCACGTTCACCCTCCTTATCCACTCAAGTTTCCCTCCAGCCCTTACTTCGAAATGAAACCTTTCCGTTGGAAATATAAAATGCTCCTTGATGCAAAACACGATCCTATCCTTGCAAAATCTTACATATAAGTAATTCTTTACAGGATTCTCGAAAGGTTTTTCGTTATAAGGGCCTTAAGAGGATAAAGTTTCTAGGGGCGGGTCGGAATATCCATCTCCAGCAACTATCCATTCCTTCGCTCGGCCAATTGGAATTTTTTATCCAAGGAATGCAATAATAGTCTGTTTCAGATCTACTGAAAAAACATTATTGAAATTCTGCAGCATTTCATAACTCAAACGATAGTATTTTTTGTCTGGGTGAACTTATTATTCACCTTCTTGTTTCTTTGCTGACCATATGAAATATGGTCAGCAAAGCGAATCCGTGAATGATTATTTCATCGGTTCGGACTTCCATTGTCTAATATAATATAAATTGATTTGAAAACCTTGAAAAAACAATAAAATAATTAACAAGATTAACCGAAAATAACAATTTTATTAAACGAAAAACTGAAATTACAAAAAAATAACATACAAGCAACAACCAAACAAATAAAAATTGAAATATTAATAAAAGTTGGAAAATAAAAATTATAAATTATTATTAACAAAAAATGAAAAATTAAAATTAAAAGATTTCAAACCAAGTTATGTCACGACGTTTCGATTGTTAGTATCCACAATCGCCTTTGGGTGATAAGAGTTATCACCCGATAACTGTTTTATATTTTTTAATTTATATTCGATTTCAACATCGACAAGAACTTTGTCCTGACATTAAAATGCCAACAACAACGTACTCTCTAATGTCAGTGAATGTAAATTTATAGGGCTTACATTAGACCACTGAACTGGAAAGAACATTATAGCCAGCTGAGCTCAAAATTATCATCTATTACATATTTGATAAGAATTCTCAAAATGATTTTAACCAGTGAAAACATATTGAATTATTCCCATGCCGATGCAGAATCACGAATTAGATACGGCATTTGTCTAAGGGGCGGTTCTTCATCAGCGATAAGTGTTTTTGTCGCACAAGAGAAAAATCTCCGAATCCTGGCTGGTGTAGACCCACATGCATCATGCAGAGCTGTTCAAGCAATACAAAACATCAACGACGCTTGTGGCTATATTCATATTTGAAATGTGCGTTTATATTCTTACTGATCAATTAAAGTTTGGACAATATAGCTTCTATCATAGTATTGACACGAGGAATCTTAATAACTTTCACATTAAACCCTATAAATACAACCTAACTGACAAGTCCTCTCTTTATTTGGGATTGAAAATGTTCAACAAGTTACCTCTTTCTCTTAGAGAAATTGATTGAATCTTTGTTCTCAAACGCAATTTAAAAATGTTTCTGCCGAATGATAGTTCCTATACCATGAAAGAATTTCTCAATGTGACTGCATAATTGATTATTTTTTTTGTATTTACTATTCCAATACATGTTTATGTCTAATGGAAAATAAATGTTATTTTTATTATTATTAACAAAAAACACTTACAAAACACTCACATATACAGGAAAATCTTCGGATGAAAGAAAGTACTACCAAGAGAAGAGAATATCAACATAATATATGATTCCAAAAACTTATTGGGTAGACATAAAGAAGAGCAGGTCAAACATAGACAAAGGTAACAAAGCACGTGTCCACAGATCAGCATGGGGAACGTGCGCAAAAATTTAAATAGGAAGGAAAGAAGAAATTTAAAAACAAGATTCTCTGAACATAAAAGGAAATTTGAACTGAAGAAAACCAATTCCACCGATGCTTTCCACCTTTTATAGAACAACCACGTATTTTGAAATGGACTACAATAATTCACATACAGAAAATGATAGACAAAATGAAACTTGCTGGAATCTCAGGAAATCAATAAACGCAATCATTCCAATTTTATTTTTCTGATAGATTCGGCCGTTACTTGATAAAGATCCATAGTAATTTCAAAAACTTCACCTCACGATTTGATCTTCAAAATCTTTATTTTAAAAAATATATCACAACATGTGTCGCTAGCACAGTGAGTCACTTGAAAAAGCTACTGTGCTAGCGGAACATGTTGCGATATATTTTTCAAAATGAAGTTTGTGAAGATCAAATTGTGAGGTGTAGTTTTTCAAATTCCAACTTTAGGTTGGCTTCCAGGTTTTGCCGTGGTATTCTTTGGTTACAATGTCCAGTCATTTTAACTGAAACTGCGGGAATCATCTTCAGTGGCGTGGTCGAAATAGGGGAGGAGGGGGAAATTGCGAACAACTAAGAAAGAACTCAAATTAAACAAAACCAGTTAAGATTATGAATGATATTTATTACTAAAAGTTAGCTATAAGTAATCAATCTTATGTTCTCATAATCAACGTAGATAAATGTTCCATATAAAATAAAATATTAATACAAAAACAAAACAATGGAGTCCAGAATTACTCCACAACACGTGGGGTAATTGCGGATGGTCTATTGGGTGGTTACGAACATAGTCTAATCAGAACAGAAATCACAAACGAAGCCCCGTAATGTAGTTTCATCACTCGTACAGTTTTCGTGGGCCCATAAATCACATTTGTAGCATTTTATTCAGTCTTCATTAGGTGGATCTTCAAACTTTTCATCACAACTTAGGCAATGATACTCGTTTTTATTTACATTATCTTCATTGGCATTTTTTTCTTGCACGGTATGTCCTTTTCTTGAGCCTTTGTATGAATGCATTTCCTTCTTTACCTTCAGTGGAACTTACAATTTTTGACTCTCTCTTTCTCTCTGGCAGAAAAGGAGTAAAAAAGTAATTTTAGTTGAAAAAGACTTTATGGAGATTCGACACTTCCATATTAATGGTAGAAATAAATTCATTATTGATTTAAATGACGACAGTTGGCTCACTCCATTTACAAATCATGTAAACTCCCGCTGATTTGATTGTGCCACATACTCTGATATTTTCTTCCTTGGTTTGAAGACGGTGTCAATTTTCTTCTTTTTAGACCACGGCATAACCCCGAAACCAACCAAGTCATTGACGCCAGCCGTAGAAGCCGACATTCCTTTATTCCAATTTTATTTTGAATGGCCAACAAGTAGTTACTCACTTGCTATTGTTTTCATTAAATTAAAAAAAAAATCATGTATTTATAAATCAAGTGTTTTTCTACAAGTTATTTTACATTGTTCTACCGCATTGTAATATTGATATACCAGATCAACTGATGAAACAATTCTGCAGTGAACCGCGTCTATTGAAAAAAACTGTGGGAAAATTCTATAATTATTATCATGGATAGTATATCTTTTAAGCAAATTCAGTTATCTTTAAAACAACGCCCATACAACATTTATTAAACTTCATTTCCATTCACAAATCCGGATTACTACGAGTAGGTATAATGAAATGAATGAAACACTATGCTTTCTCTAGTGGTTCACAAATACTCGTCTGCATGTGAAAATGCCATTGATCTTTGTCAAACATTATCTGGTGTAAACAGTATAAAATCAACGTTATTCAATTATTGAATTTAATTTATATCTAGTTGACTGGATTGAAGGCAATTATTGACAGCGCACTCAAAAGCTTTATTAAACCGGATTATTTCGTGTTATTCGCAATATAATTACGCAATTCAATATCATAAACCTTTTGTATCATCATAAAACACAAAGAGAATACCACAACGAGAGTCGGCTTTTGTGCAGGGCCAAACTTGCCTGTATCCCCGTACAAAATGAAATACTTGTAATTTCTCTGTTTGGTACGAAAAAATATATATTTTTTAACAATGTATGCCCTCGGAATCTCTATACATTCGGGAAGGCGCGCACAGCCTTCTGCATCTGTCGGGCTAAGATTTCTGCCTTGGTGCGGCAGGCCGGTATGATTTTAAAATTCGAGAGTAGATAGGGCAGCATTCCACAAAAGACTTCAATAATCAGATAATCAATAATCTTGACAGAGTGGTCTGGGTGGAGTCTGCGGATTTTGAAGAGAATATCTCGATATTTTATACAATTTTCCTCTTCTTTTCGAACGATATTCGTCTCGCCAGGAGGTAAAAACTCCACGACAAATATCGTTTTGCTCTGGTGATCGAGAAGGACTACATCAGGCTTATTAGCTTGTATGAGCCTGAGGGTGGGAAACGAATAGTTCCAATAAATTCGGCACTTCTCGTTCCCCACAACGGATTCAATAGCCCCCGGAGTGTAGAGCAACACCGAAGTATCGTCAATACCGTAAGAGTGTCGTAGATGGTGTAACAGCACTTTTAGGGCCCCGTTGTGTCGATGGATATAGGCCGAGACCGCATATGCTGGACATGCTGATAGCAGGTGCATTGCGGTCTCGGGCGCCTCGCGTCAGGCCCTGTACCTTGTGTCAGGAACCTCTATACCCATTACGCGACTACGGTAGACTAAGGTGTTGAAGACACCATCTTGGCAAGCTATGATGAACCCCTCAGTTTCCG
>WOGN01007755.1:0-11656 GCA_015342105.1 Leptinotarsa texana | reverse complement strand
TATATATATCCTAGCTACTTAAGAAGATTACGTAAGTATAGTTTTTTTTATCAGCTCCGCCCAGAATGTTGAATGTGAAACTATTATTAGGTTTAGAACTATCATTTTGTAGTCATTTTACGAGTATGTTGTTTTCAATTACGATTGAAACAAAATCTTGATATTTCTCCTTATTGTAGACTCGGGTTCACTCTTTTGAAGTTTTATCAGTTTATTAGCCAGGTTTAGGTGAAAAGATGAGAAACATAAATATGAAACGGTCGGAATTCAATAGAAACAACTTCACAATTATGGAGGCATAGTAGTTATGATAATAATAATAATAATGACCTTCATTAACCATTCGTGTACAACATGAAATAAAATGAAATTAATGAATTAATTAAAAAGCTCTATTATAGTTAAAATGAGCCCGATTGGTCGAAACTGATCTTTCTTGGGAAACTGCGACACAAAACAAAAAAAAAATAGTGCTGAAGACTACAGATTTGAAACTCTCAAGAAATAATTATGTGATTATCCCTAGAAAATTGAGAATGAATGCCGATTTCTTATTCCGGGCATCTTCAATATATGTAAGGAACGCTTTCAAAAGTAAACTGTATTATAGTATGGAACTAGGTGAAGGTCATTTAGAAAACTTCATCCGTTGATTGTCTTGCCATTGATATTACTTTTGTTGATTTCCTCATAAATGAACAACAGCGTATTTTCTGTTTTTTCTTGAATGAAACGTTTAACATTTAATTTCTCAATAAAGAATGAACCAATTTTGAAAAAAATCACAGAAGTTATAGAAGGATAAAAGACCTTTCTAATGATGTATCAATCGCCCCCTGCCATCGCAAAAAATTGAGGGGGTAGTTTCTGACCGCAGCTGGGTGAAGTTTCGGGTATGATTCCCATATCAGAATGAGTCACCCTAGAAAAATTGAAGTGTTCTTTGAAATTTTCGATTACACGTCCGTTTCTGACTCACAAGAGGGTCAAGTTTTCGTTGGAACGCCCTATACAGCTGTAAAAGCTGTTAGACTGATTTACAATTTCCACAATCTGAAAAAGAACTTCTTTGACTTCTGTCAAGGAAGTCTGAAAACAAAGGGAACCTCAGAAAACTGCAACTTAAACACAGATTTAAGCCTTCGAAACGAAAAATTAAGTATCTGTACAACTCATTTTTTGAGAGGGAAGGTTATTGAATATGACAAGTCACTGATAAATGGAACATCTTTTTGTAGCAAACACATGTAATAAATTATCAGGGTGACCTAAAACCTATTCATTTTCTACATTTGTATGAAGTTCTCAGTAGGTAATAACCTTATCCTCAAGTGGGTTAAAGGGCACGACTCGAGCAAAAGTAATCGCATTGGCGACTCCTAAACCAAGGAAGCGGCTGGAGTAAGAACTTTAGGACCCAGTGGCACCTACAGCCTGATGACTTGGACGTTTGCGGAACTAGCCAAATGTTACACCCATTCTCCATCCCTAAAGAGATGGGATGAACTCAAAGGATGCAATCTTGCTAGGATCACCCTGGGCGACCCTGGGAACCTGGCGCCGAAGAAATATCTGGTGATGACCAGGAAAAATCTACGCTTAACACTAGGATTTCTGAGTGGCCACTGTCAACTAAGGAAACACCTCTATGCAGGATGTGTGAACAAGAAGATGAGACTGTCATATGCGAGTGTTCGGAGTTATCGAATAAGATAGTGTGTGTTCGGCGCAAGTTTAGCTTACACCTGCCGATATAAGGGAGATGTCTCCAAGTGACCTGTCCATCTTCCTGGAAAGGACAGGATTAACGATGACCTAAGAAAAAATCTGTTTAAAATCTGTTTTTCCGTTAATCAGCTGCCGCCCCCATACGAACGACAACTCTCAGAAGTTGAGAAACTTGTGCGAGCTAACGACTAACGAGGTCTTACCTTTTAACGTGTGGTTCCTAACACGGACAACTCCTTGGGAGGATGCACAATGGGTCACATGTGGCCAAAGTGCTGTGGGTACACATTTACCCTCCCTATTTTACGGATACAGAAGTTTATCACCATATTTCAGTTTCAGTCATAGCTTCGTCTTTAGGACGACCGACTTTAAGTCCGGTGGAAGATTCTATGAAGGAAGCATAGCAATTATGTTGATATTTAGCTTCCGCAGCAACTAAATCATATTAAAATTCGAGTCGAGCAAGAACAGCTTTTGCTGTAGCATCGTCATGAGTCTGAGTCTGAGCATATTATAACGATTACAACTTTTACAACTTTTTGAATCGTTAGGTGTATCTCTGTAGCTCGTAGGAAAAAAAGAATGCATATATTTTTTGTAGATAAATTTATGATCTACAATTTTCATCTGACTCACCTGATTATATTGTTCTTAATGAATATAAGTAGCCAATAATGCTCAATGAATAGTATTTGACGTTTCCAAATAAATTACTGATATATTTGTACCTAATGCTCATTCATGTTGGGGCCCTCGTATTTATCTCGTTACGAAATTATTTCCACAGTTTACCAGTCTGAAAGAGAGCGAGGCTCGAATTACAGTAACACAGTTGAGTGGCTACGTGAATTTGGACACGTGCCATTCTTCTGTATTTTATGGCTCTTTTAAGAGGCCGACATGAGTTCTTATAGTTCATATCACTGCTTCTTAAAGTCGGGGCTAAGTTTTTACCTGAGTGCCTTCTAGATATTACCACTAAGGGGAAGTTATTTAGACCTACATTTTATCCTACAATAAATTAGGTTATGGTGAAATTTTCATTAATCTTCGAAGAAACGCTAAGAAATGGACAATGATTTCTACACTAATATTTAGAGTATTTTAGTAATTTTATGAATAGGTGGAAATTTCAATTTACCAAAAATATTCTGATATCATTTCCTGCATAAACTTCGAATTTGACATAATGTTTTCCTACTGGCCCATCTAAGGCCTACCAAACATAAAATTCAGACTATAGGACAGGACCCTAAAATGTATATCAATTGAATCCATTCAACATCAGTAACTTTCAGAAAAAAAAAATTCTATCAAATGCCTTTAAACGATTGGAAGTTATGAAACTGATTCTCTCGGATTTTTGTTCAATTTGGCAAAACTTCTTCAAAAGACTCTTCCCACCCTCAGAACAAAACAAAAAAAGGAACAAAAATATACTACGAAATCAACGAAAACAAAAATAGAAAGGTAGAAAGAAATAATAAAATCATATAAGAAATCTAACTTGTTCATATAAAGAAACCACATATTATAAAAAAACTATAAGAAACTATGGCATACATTTCCTCAACAAATTCACAGGAATGACGGATCTCTGTTTTAACTTGGTTGTTTAAATTTTCATCACAAAAATTGAACTTTAGTAATTTATTTAAATTGTTTCACGCGGCAAATAAAAGTGGGGGAAGGTACTTTACAAATAGCGGGTGTATATGTCTATGAATAGTTCTCTTCATTCTAATCTTTTACTCTCTTTGGTGTCACTTCATGTTAATTGTCCATCAAGAAATGTCTCGTATGCAGACGCTGAAAATAAAACAGGATGAAAGAGAGTTTTGTATCCATTGGTATCTAATAATAACCGAATGTCAACAGAACGGCATGCAGGATGAGTTTTGCAGTATACAGGATGTACCAAAGAAAGCGAAACGAGGCCAATTACTCTTGGAGAAAGAGCAAATATTCAACCTCATCGCCTCGTATTTTTGGCCAAATGCCATCAATCCATGAAATCTCATCAATCCATGAAATCTCATCAGTGACTATTTTCAACGATACCTACATTTTAAATGAATATAATGCTGTAGATATCGACACTAGTTATCTGCCAAAAATATAATAAATTGTACGCTTTTTTCACTTTTGAAACTAATTGTGTTTATGTTCACTAGAAATTGCTTTACTTGTTTGCTCACGATAAATTCGGAATTCGTTGCTTGTAAAAGTAATAATTATTCCATTTATTAACGTTCTTGAAATTGTCATTTATAATCACAGACATTGTTGAACTCAGTGGTAACCTGATTTTTGACAGTATTTGAATGATATCTTTCCTGGTAGATGAATTGGTTGAAGAGGACCAGTTAAGTGGTCTATAAGGTCATCTGATTTAGGTTCGTTAGTTTATTTTGTAGAGTTAAAAAATTCTATTCGTGAAACTCAACTTGCATCTGTGCTAGTGTGCTTCAGAATGTCTGAGATTCTTCGAAACACAATCTTTATAACTCTCTAGATAGTCGGATATTGAGTAAATCTGCCAATATTATTCATTTGCGTTTATCTCCCGTGTTATAAGGTTTTGAATGACCACCCCATAAGAATTTCCGATACCTAATGTTTACTCATAATGGACTTACAACAAACCTCTACGAAATAATACTCTGTAAATATTATGATACTAATGAACAACTGGCAATTCTTCACCACAGATCGGTCAACTCATAACACCCAGTCGTCAATAACAAGTTATTTTGCAAAAGTAAATTCAACTATCTGAGTAGATCCAAAATGAGTTGGTCTATTCGACAAAGAGGGTTTATTATGCTTCACAATCATTCAAACCAAATGGATCCTCTCTGAGTAAATCGATCACTTCATTTGTTGGATGACATTTAGGTCATCTGGCAAGAATGGAATTCTGCTGAATGCTGAAAACCTGATTTGGCACGGGGGAGGGAGTGTCTGCTACCATTTTCTCAATTTCCTTTGGAAGAATAATTCACTGCAAGGTTAACTGACCATTGTTCATTTTCCGGAGGTCAGTCTGTAATCTACTTCATCAGGTAGTTGAAAAACAGAAATGTATTGGTAAGGAAGAAAGTCTCCTGTGAAACCTTTCAAGAAAATGCTTTCCTGATGCTCCCAGTTGAGCTGCAGGCATTAAACTACAAGTCATGTCTTTCGACCAAGCGTGAGCATTTGCTGCCTTCCTCAGAGGTAGTTTGTTCCCTCTCCCGATGAAAATTCTGCTTTTGAAGCTCAGGAAATTGGTGCAAAGCAGATTCATAAGATATCCTGCTATTGAAGAGACGATGAGTTGCTTCCTGGAAGTACCACTTAGTCTCCCAGTTTTGCTAAAGGGATCAGAAGTTGGAAAATTGATGAGCTCTTGCTATTGAACCGATTCACACAAACATTAATTGGAGTCGTTTAATCGACATACATCTCCTTTGTTGACTCAGAATCGGACTCTATGACCCATAAAGGGTTTCACGAGAAGCTAGGGGGAAGAGGTTCATTATGGCAGAGCCTCGTTTACTGTGACAAGGTTTTCCAGTACATGTCGCCAGGTATTTCGAAGGTTCCGTTAGTGACCCTGAGTAGCCTCAGAGTCATACATTCTTCCAGCATGTGTACCACAGCGGACTACCACTTTTACGGGTTACACATGTGGATAACTAACCATTGAAATAAATAAAAATTCATAGATGTACTGATTAGAAAACAAATTTTAACTAAAACTCTACTAAGAGTATAGCCTAGTGATAAATTCACCTGTGCCCCTTCAAACATCCTTTCCTGTATAAAGTAGCGGAGAATAACTAGCATTGAAAAAAAATCGACGAACTTCCAGTCGATGTATTTGATCATCATCATTCAATTCTATTAAAGATTTAACGACATGGAATTGACAAATTTGAGGTTTTGAAGTTTTCGCTCCATTTTTGGAACCAAAATAAATCTCTTCATCTCTTCACCTCTGCTCAAATGCTATCGTGATCATTTCAAAATGGTTTATATAGTTGTAGGAAAAAAGTCTGCTCTGTTCAGCATCTATATACTTGGAAATCATAATATGAAATTGAATTAATAGCAAATTACGTTTTTTTCAGTTTCTTGTTTTCAACTTTCAGACGACTATCAGCTTTCTTCCAAAACATGGAAGATTAAAAACTATTGGAAATAATTGATGGTGTAAACAATATGAATCAAATGGTAAACATTTTTGTACAATGCACTTCGACCATATTTCACGAAACACTCCACCTGGATAAATGATAAGCAATTTTCAGAACTTTTGATAAAAACAGAAACACCTAAATTGGTACGTAACATTGATTCATCGTTTATCAGATAGCATTGACATTTACTTAATATGTGATTAGGTGATATATCAGGAAATATAAAAATGTAATAGGGATTCACAAAGGCGCGCGTATCCATATTTGCTAATACCCCGTAACGTAACACTGAACATCTTCGACTCGTTACTAGTGACACGGTCGACTTCCGGAAGCGCTTTGAGTTTCAGCCTTGTCAATTAATTCGTAACGTAACGGATTGAGGTTACGATATAACGCGGCAGACGATATCAAGCAAACATTTCATATATCTATATATTTGCTCCAACTTGTGCGTAACGTAACACGTTTTCAATATGATGGCTGAAACCGACTGGTGGTGGTTCGGCTTGTAACGGTTATGTGTGTCAAAGTGGTTACGGACATGTAAAAGTACTATCAGTCCTTACAAGAAACGAAGTCCTCTAAAATTTTATCATGCATAGTACATCTGATATCTCAGGCAAGGCTGCTTGTTCAGAATTGTACTAAGCAACGACAGATTTTTTTTAATATGCCACTGAGTAGATCTACAATTTTTTATGCGTAGTGTAGCATCTTGCTCAGCTATATCAGTACTTGACATTTAAAAAAAAAATAACTTTAAAATACCGTATATATACACACTATAGGCTTTAGAAGTACCTGACCACTCCAACATTGTAACATTGAATCCCGCCAGCCAATTGCCGATTGGCAAACGTGAGAAGGCTTGTTTATATCACATAATAGAAGCAGATGTGCATCAGATGTGCATGGTGATCATGCTTTGATCATGCATCTATAATTTTTGGGTTGCTTTGTTTGTTGGACGGGTATAGTTTAGTTGTCGTAACGTAACATGCTCTAGGTTACGTTACGGGCAATATGTTACAAATTGATGCGCTTCACTTCCCCCATGGGATTAACATTGGCATCCCATCCTTTCTTGAAATCATTAAATAATGATCATCTGGAAGAAATGTGACTAAGATTTGTCCAAGTTTTTTCCAATATTATTTCAGTTCTTCTTAATCTATTTCTGTAGCATTTCTTCACATGCAATGTAATCGAAATCAATTTATCTCTAGTTGAGTTTGACACAAGCAGAAACTTTAGTCTTTTTAAATTTTTTTTTAAGTTTATTTCCAGAGATATTTGTATTATTAGCATAAAATGTTATGTACAGATTTGCAGATAATATGATTAGTTAGGCGAATTAACGGTGTTTATTTTAGAATGAGTAATGGACTACTGGATCTGATGCAATCCTCGATATTTATGGTGATATATTTTGTATGAAAAAAAATGTTGCAATCTGACGAGACATTTAAACAGCAAACTGCAAAACTTTAGTCCTGCAGCATTGCAGTTGTTAGAGTTGACACTTTTCCTTTCAGGCTTGTGCTACTTTTTGATAAATTTTCAATTTCCGTTACATATATTGGTCCGTTGACCAAAAATGTGATGTCAAAACTTGGCGCCCCGGTTCACTCTCAAAGACAGGGCAGAAAATCTGCAATTTTTGGAGCTTCTGCCAATGAAAACTTTGTAAAATTATACTTGTTTCACATGATCTACATTCGCTGACCATTACAAAATGCAACTATCGTAGAAATAAGTTGGGCATCGTGAAATATAAAAAAATAACTGTTGATAAAATAAAAATAGACCTGACTGTAACTATATTCAACTAGTACTTTATTTGAACAAACATATCATTTACTGAAAATTCATCAAGAATGTATTAATTTTTCAAGTTAGAGTTGTTGAATCTAACAATGGTTGAGTAAGGTTATACGTTGAATTTTAATTCATTGAATTTTCGAAATTTGGAAGAGACTCGAGAATTCTCACATTCTCTAATGAGCATAATCGTATCGAAATTCAGAAAGCCCTTTCTACATTCGACAAGCTGTACTGATTTACTCATAATTCAATTATTTCGAAGTGTTTGTCGCTATCTTCAGGGCTACAATAAAAATGAATAAACATGAAAAAATAAATTTCTGTACATGTCGTTCTTCGTTTATACTCATCCAAACTGTTTATCTGAGTTTGGTGTTGAGGTAAAATGATATACTTTTGTGAAAAATATCTCAAGAATGTGGCGTTTGATAAAAATGAGGTTTTGTGTATGTACCTTCAACCAATTCCACATCTGGCGATATTATTGAGAACATGGTTACAAAAAAGTTATTTTGATGAAATGAAAATTATTTATTCCAAGAAAAACATATGGAGTTGATGAATAAAGGTCCGCAGCGTGAGATCATAAAACGGTGTCACAAGTTTTAATCATCATCAGAAGTGAGTATCTCCAAAAGTAGACGGGATCGTCGAGTTTTGGCATTACAAAAATTGAGTATTTTTTTTTAAACTAGCGAAACCCAAAAATCTAATGTTTACCAAGAAAGACATCAAACATACTTGGCTATTGGGATAGGCTGAAGTAAGTACTTGAGAAGATGCCACAAAATGTCTAACTTCTAAACAAGGCAAACAGATCCTCCTGAGCTAGATTGGAATGTTTGAAAAATAGCATGATTGGTGTATAAATATTTTTAAATTTAACTTTGGACAGGTGAAAATAAAAGTGGTGTAGGTCTGATAACACTGATAGAAAGAAACGAAATTTTTGTAGGGGTAATCGTGCTTGGTCGCAGTACGAAACTTCTGAGACACTGGGAGATGTTTTTTCACGCTAGATATAATTTGATAACGGTTATTGTATTTATCATACAGTTCAACAAACACGTATACAATAATACAATATAAACCACTGTGTTAAATTTCATAGTTGAAAAAATCACTGTGCTCGTTCCACAGGAATGAACATTCGCAAGGTTAGACTCCGCAATATTATCCAAGTTGGTTGTTATAATACATGATAAAGCAAGATAACGATATGTAGGAAAGGAAATACGTCGAGTTGAGCCCCTCACACGCCTTCAGTTTTGGCCAATGGGAAGCCAAGTATATAATACTTTCGAGGCTGGTTCTCGACCAGTATAGTGCTACTAGAGGGGACACACACATTCAAGAACTTTTGCTTGAATAGGAAGCTGACTATCCAGCGGTTGTGCGTGTAGTTATTGCCAACAGGGTGAAATAAAAGTTTCGCTTTTGATTTTTTCAATCAAGGACCAATTTATTGGAGCAGTATGGGAAAAGGAGGAGAAAAATTTATTTCCGATACAAACCTCGAAACAGGCCTTCCTCCAAAAAGCAAAGGAGAAGCGGTGAGTGATTCAATTTTATGAAATAATTTTGATAATTTGGTTATTGTTTGTTTACTTTATCTATTAAATTAATCGATATATCTTGCGTTATGGCATTTTTCTCGTGTATAAGTTGAAATAATTTTCAATTTTTAATTTATTCCTAGAAAATTTGGTCCTGTTTGAAATAGATTGCGAGTGACATTCGTAGTTTTTCTCAACGCTGCTTCATTTTTGTGTACTTTATCAATCATATCCTCTTATGAATTACTACACACCAAATAATCTCTGTTGAAATTAATATCCATAATGGGAAATAGTTATTTCAGTTGATGTGTTTTTCCCGCCTATATCTGAAAGAAACAGGTGGGTATTCTACGAATTTTCACATTTTAATAGAAAAATATAAAATCAAATGAAGCATATGGACCCTTTCTCAATTTTTTTCATACATGTCGTATTTGACTTACCTTCCCCTAATCGCTGATATCAGTGAATTCAGTCTACTGCTTCTCAATATTATACAGTTCGTGCAATTTGTTGAGCCAGCACCGGAAATTTGAAAGTAAATCAAAGTTGGATGAGTGCATTTCTCAATTTTTTTAATCACGTCGAAGTGGACTCGCTTCCTAATACCTACAATAAGTAGTCCATTGCCGCACTTAAATCAATAGGTAAAGATCCTCTGAATATTTCTTGGTTTTCCTCATTTATAAAGATGAAGTACTGATTTCATAGTGGATATTTTCATGAAAAACTAACAAAGATATATTTATTTATTCATTAGGCAGAAAACTTCTTATTTCGTCACAACGATTCACTATTATGATGCAATCATAATCTATTTGACTTGAGATTTTTGAACTTAGGACACATTCTAAGTATGTTAAATCTTTATGTGTCATTTTATGATATGTTTTCTTGTTAGAACAGATGAATTGAAACAACTTCAATGCTAAACATTTTCTAATCGACGTCAAAAGGTCATTGACCACGATTACTTTATTTTAAGTATAATTTTTATGCGGTACTTTAAATAAATTACAATACAATATGCTGTTTATGATTAAAACGTAAATAAGAACTGCATAGTTGAGGTTGTGGGTCAATAAATTCAGTTTGAATATCTACTACTTGAGCGGGCTATTGTTTCAAAGTATCAGGTGATTAAATTGGGCAAAACACCTAGAAAATATGCTTATGTCAATTTCCCACAAATTGGCGTATTGTCAATGGGAAATAATTCATAGAGTCATAGATTTTTTCATAAACAAACCTTTGTAAGTAAACTGTTTTCATTTTACTTGTTCGTTTGATAACAACTCTCAACAAATAGCTATCCTCATCTGATGAATATCCAGTTTTCTATAAGAATACATGATTACAAAGTTAATCAAAGTTTCATCCAAAAGACGTTATAGGTTTGAACATTTAGATACAGTTTTTCTCAATTCATTGATGGTATTCAACGATTCTGAAACACAAAAGCCAAATTTGTTGATTATGAAATGTTTATTTTTCTTTCTACTCTCGTCTTTGTGGTATTTCATTCAAGTAGATGATTGCTTTACCTCCTACCTTTCAGTCGATGTTAAAAGTGATTTGTCACGATTTGTCAGGTAGTGGAAATAAATTCCGGGCTTTCAGAAAAATGAACACAAGAATCTCAATGTGGGTGTTCTTTTGTTGAACACACTGATTCTAATGAAGTTGAGAATAGTGAGAAATGGAGGTCAAAATTGAAATATTACTTAAGAGTGACTAAAGCAAAATTAAAAGTTTCATCATCGGTTTTCTACCTCTGATGATATAAGTAACGAAAATAACAGTTTGAATAATTTAAGACTTGGCATTGGGTGGCAGTGGATAAAACACTTGATAAAATGAATCGATTTTGCATAGTTGAACTATTTTAAATTTTTTGTGAAGAAAGGAGTTCATACCGCTTTATTATCGATAATAGATAAACACCCATACAATATATGAATGAAATTATTTTTAATTAGTTGAATATACCATTATATTCTGCTGCGAACACCACATCATATCAGCAAGATATTGTATAATGATTTCTGGCATATGCCACTACATTTTATTACCAGATCGATATTCCAGTTTGTGGCATTATATAATTCGTCATTCATGTATATAAATCTATTCTAATTTCAAACTTGAAAAAGTTTAGGCAAGTTTTCGCCACATTTTCAGAATTAGTAGTTAGGATAATGATTAAACTAGAAGTTAATCATGTAGATATATCTGTTTCATTCTTCAGTTATAATATAAATCACATACCGTTATATTTTGAGAGTCCAAATAGTCTCAGTCTATTCATTGAATGCATTTCTAAGAAAGTTATTGACCTGAAGGTTTACATATATA
>WOGN01007754.1:0-11656 GCA_015342105.1 Leptinotarsa texana | reverse complement strand
ACTGGAGGCCGTTTATATTGCGGCAACGAACATTGCAGATCTCTTCTCGTCATTTCGGCACGTTTCTGGAATTCTCGTTGCGTTTCTCGATGAGTCAGGTGTTCGGTGTTGGTCAGGGCCGGACTCAGATTCATTACAATACTTTTTTTTAAATATTTTTTATGGAAGATAAAAAAATTGTTTGTCAAAAAAATCTCAAAATCTAGCTACTTTGTTGGTTAGGTTAGGTTAGGATAGGTTGGGTTAGGTTAGGTTAGGTTAGGTTAGGTGAGGTTAAGTTAGGTTTGAGTAGAGTAGGTTAGGTAAGGTTAGGTAATAATTTGAAAAATTGATAATCCCAGCCAAGCATTAAAATATAGTTCACATATTGATCCATTTCTGTTGTACTGACACTTATTGGACTATTTCGTTCCAAGGCAGCTGACAGAAGTCTATGAACTCATTTCTTCTTTATATTGTTTGAGCCGGTTACTGTAACATTACCACAGTTTTGATTTGTTTTAAATTGCGTTTACTCTTTTGCAGTGGTATAAAAAATGAAAATCTATATCTTAAAAAACGTGTATTATTTCAGAAGCGTTAGCGGCAATCAATATGAATGAACACACCCATAGTCGAGCAAAACGAGCCGCATTTACCGATGACGAAAAACGAATTGCAGGAGTAAGTATTCACTCATCTTTGAACACTGTTGACAGTCATTATTGTGACTGACCCTATTTTTCATAAATTTTTCCCTATAATAAAAAATATATAGAGAAAATATATTAGTATAGCTTTACAGATTTACAAATAATTACATATTTATATGTAGCGAAAGTTTCATTATTACTTATGATAGAAAATCTGTCAATGACGAATTTTGGAAAATGAGCACTAGACAATGCTCAATTTCTATTGAAAAAGCTTTCCCAACAGCAGAACAAAAATTACGGTCTCTCGACGCGCGTTGCGCTAAAGAAGTTAGCGTCCTCAGGATATCATTATGACTAAATTTTACTACCATGCCAGTATTTTGATATGGTAGTGGCCTAACTACTACCTGTTAGTATTAACTAACTACACCGGTTAGTATTACCCAACTATTACCTGTTATTGTTCCTATGCTAAACTACCCGTTTTTTAATACCAATAATTTGTTACGTATTTTCTCTGTTAGTTACTATCCCCACATTTTTTGTCTAATATTTATCTGTTTTCATTAAGAATTATTATGTATAAGATCAAACAAAAGAACGGTTCGAAATAGGACCTTTGTCGCTATTCATAGAACTTATTCCGCACTGCTCTTCGATTTCCAAGCTTTCGAAGACATATAGAAAACTGTTGTCATGTACCGGTCTCAACAGTTTCGAACATTTCTCACTTATTCTATGGTCGCTCTCTATTGCATTTCAAGCGACACCAGATTTCTCCGGTCTATGAAACCGAACATGCGAAACATGTTCCTTGTAGCGAGTTAATATAATCCGTTTGGTTTGACCAACATATTTCTTATCACAATCGTCGCAGCTTATTTTGTAAATCCCGTTAGAGGAAATACATTACAAGTTATAAGTGTTGAAAAACAGGTAGTTTAGCATAGGAACAATAACAGGTAGTAGTTAGGTGTAGTTAGATATTATCATATAAAGTAACTAACACAGTAGTAAAATTAAGTCACGATGATCTCCTGGGAACGCTAAATTGGTTAGCGAAACGCGCGTTGATAGACCAATAATTTTTGTTTTGGTGTTGGGAAAGTGTTTTCATAGAATTGCGTTTACGCCAGAGGTTTCAGTACGAACTATCACAAATCCTCAATTTGATTACAGAAAAAAATACAAATTATTTCGGATGAGTTAAGTTTCGATAATTCGAATAAGTTTGTACATTTTTTGAATCATGCTACCAAATATTGAATATTTATGGACTGATCATCTTTCAGTTATTTCAACCATGTTTTCATAAGGAAACCACAATACTTTATCATCTCTGCCAATTATATGTGTAAGCATACATAAACACGACTATTAGCTTTGCGATTTCAGTCGGTGTCAATGTCAAGCACAAATACTCCTGTATTTGATAACGATATGAATATTGTAATGCTCCTTTCTAAACACACTAATAAAACTATGGGGGTCCACTATGATAGTATATATAATGCATGATTAGCCTATTAAGCTGTGGAAGTGAAATCATTTTCATACTTTCAGTTTTCTCTCGAAAAACAATGATTTGGAAATGTTGGTTAGTGCTCTCAAGTTCCGTTCAATCTAGTTCAGTGAAATAATAATTGTATTCAGAGTTAGGAGTTCTAATTTGGAATTTATTTTTAATGAAGCGGGAATATCTATCAAATGAACTTTCAGTATTCAGTTGATAGATATTTCAGTTGATACTTCAAAATGAGAATATAAATTAGGGTGATCAAAGGCTTGATTTATTCTTAACTTTAATTTCGCCAGCTGGGAGTTTACATTAAATTTACGATATTGAGGATGGTTACATGAGCTGAGTTATGAATAATAAATTCTAATTTTTTTCCAGAATTTCAATAATAATACTAATAAATGGACTTTATCCACTGATAATACATATACAGATACAAATACAATAGTTCGTTATGTAATTTGAATCACGTAAATTTGCAAAAGCAAAAAATTTGTTCAGCTGTGGCGATACGTATTGATTCCAGCTATAACTATATCATGATATAGTTTTTTAACGTTTTTTTACTCCTCTTCAATAAATCGCTACAATATAGAGATGTGTAGAGTTGTATGTATTGTTACGATATTTACTCGGGGTTCGTTTAAACAACAACACTAATAATACTTGACAACTTTTATTCACTTACTACACAACTAGTTACTGCACTGATTACAATTCACTTAGAATACTCGCTTGCTAATCTTACTACTTTCTGACTAATAATGATCTCTGTCGAAGGAATTATCTGTTTATATAGTCCCATCGATTTATCTCGAAATTCGAAGAAAATCATCGAAAATTCGCTTGCTATAAATTTCCAGTTACTTGCGTTCACGCGCGTATGACGTGATAATCTACCTGAATACAGATCTCTTCGTGGAATTGGGTCAGCGGCGACGTTAGATGTTTCGTAACAATATGGATCACCCTATATTGTTTCGCATTATCAGATGCTCCATGATGAACAGATTTCAACAAAGTATAAAACATGTGGCCTGAAGCTTATAGTTTGGGAGTTACAAGCTATTTGAGTTGAAAACCAGCCAACCTGAATAACCAACAATTATACAGGAGACCACATTTTGAAATATTCGTTCTAGAGAGGAATATGGAAGCCATAAATCAGAAAAAGAGATTTTTTTATTAATTCTTGAATCTAAATCTGATGACTGGACAATGAGAAGAAAAAAAATTGTATAGTATATGTTCAAAAACGTTTTCACCAACTTTCAATGGTACAATTGTACAAACGAGCATCCATAACTGCCCTCATATGGTTGAGAATCTCGGGAGTTATTTCTCTGCAATGACTCATAATATTCTCTCTCAAATCTTCTAACGTTGTTGATTCTATCTCATTCATTCTAGAATTCAAATGACCCCATAGAAAGAAATCTACAGGAGTGAGAACCGGACACCTTGGTGGCCATTTCTTAGGACCTCTTTTGCCAATCCAGCGACCAGGAAAATGATAATCCAAAAATTGTCGCACTGGAGCTGCATAATGGGGAGGTGCACCATGCTGCTGAAAAACTATTTCGTTTTCGAATAAATTTATATTCACCTCAATTGCCCTATTGATGCACGGTATTATTTAATTCTCATTGATAAAAAAGGTCCTATGATGTGGTCACCTTAAATTCTCCAAATTCTCAGTTTTTGAGGTTATTGGTTATGAACTTGACGGTATAAATGAGAATTCGTATCCCTCCAATATCATTGATTTTTGTACTTGTGATGCACTGTTTGGAACCTTTGGTGTAGTAATGAATAATACTGGAGTTTTTTCCAACACCAAACCGTGTTAGGAATCACACGTTAAAAAGTAAGACCTCGCACAAGTTTCGCCTTCTGAGGGTTGTCGTTCGTAGGGGTGCGACAGTTGGTTAAAAGAAAAACTGGTTTTAAACAGATTTTAAACGTATTTTACAAAGCTATCCTTATTTGTACCATAGATACCTGTTTTAGGTACATGCTTCTTGAGTGTCTTAAATTAATTTCACAATATTGCCTCATCGACTAGTCTTGAATTAATTTTACAATGTGTCCTTATGTTATAGTTAGGTGAATCTAAAAATTATATAAGCTAATTATATAAAATTTTATTTCGCAAAGTTGCATTATATACTAGTCTTAAATTAATTTTACAATGTGTCCTTATGTAATGGTCAGGTAAATCTAATAAATAAAATCTTATCTTAACAAGTTACACAGTACACTATTAGATATTGGTCCATCATCTTTATTCATAATATTATTTATTATATTTACTTATTTCTACACTCTCATAGGCATCTAGATGAGTGTTGCTGTTTACTTGTCTAACTAATCCTAATGAATTGAAGTCTATGGAATGGTTTTTGTATCAAAATATGATGGGCGACTGCTGAATTTTTCATATCTTCCATATTGTAAGTGTGCTAAGTGTTCCTTATGTCTTAATTTAATAGATCCTTTTATCTGTCCATGATATTTTTGTATCGCAGTCCTTACAATTAATTTCGTAAATTCCAGACTTTTTCGATTTCTCGACTTTATCATCTGGACTTCTTAAAAGTATCTGTAGTGTATGACTTGAATATTACTGGAGTTTTTTCCCCAAATCGTTATTTTTAACACCTCGACAAGTGTTTCGATCACCAAGTGATCATCTTCAAAGAGTTTCAATCTTCCTCTTTGAAGATGATCACTTGGTGATCGAAACACGTGTCGAGGTGTTGAAAATAATGATTTGGTGTTGGGAAAAAACTCCAGTAATATTCATTACTACACCAAAGGTTCCAAACATTGCATCATAAGTAGTGTATGACTTGTTTAAAGAAATAAAATGAATTGTAACTTCACCTGGTAGGTAATCGTTATTGTAGAATGAAACGAATACAAACTAGACAAAATAAGGCTTTTTTGAAGTATACTTCAAAAAAACACCTATGAAATCTAGGTAACAGATTGTATAGAAGTTCAATCAGGGTGGCTCGTTTTCAACCCAAATAATCTTTAGCTTCCAAACTATGAGCTGCAGATCATAATGTATTATACTTTGTTGGAATTTATTCATAATGAAACATCTGATAATGCAAAACAATTGATCCATTTGTAAAAAAAGGTGACATGCTCTGGGCATCCGATAGGGAAAGTTAGATCAAATGTGAATATGAATATTACTGGAGTTTTTTACCAACACAAAACCGATATTTAATCACCTCGACACATGTGATCATCACCAAGTGATCATCTTCAAGAGGAAGATCAAACACCAAACCGTTATTTTAACACCTTGATACGTGTTTAGATCATCAAGAGGAAGATAAAACAGAAAGATAATCACTTGGTCATCGAAACACGTGTCGAGGTGTTAAAATAACGGTTTGATGTTGGGAAAAACTCCAAAAATATTCATTACTACACAAAAGGTTCCAAACAGTGCACCATAAATACAAATGTGAGTATGTATATATGTGTGAATAGGTGTAGCGTAAACAAGGCGTTCCAGATGCCAACACAGAAAAAATTCAGTGGAGACCGAGGTGGTCATGCATATTGCCATAAGGTTCAAATGGTTTCGCACAATCTAACTTAAATGAGAAGGAGCACCATCATGCAATAACCACATATCTCTTAAGGTTGGCAACAGAACATGTTCCAAAATTCCATTCAAATTGTTCTGAAGGAACTCAAAATAACGTTCTCCATTCAATCGTGCATGTAGAACGAATGGGTCCTATGAGATAGTTTTCTATGATACCGCAGCCCAAACTCTCACGTTGAATTTCCGTTGGTGTTTAGCTTGAAATATCACATGAGGATTTTCTTCGGCTCATATATGGAGATCATGAGAGATGAAAACCCCATCTCTACTGAAACCTGCTTCATCACTGAATAAAACGTGATGAATAAAAGTCATATTCTCTCTTTGCTTATCCATGAATCATTTGGCATATTCCAGTCGTGCTGGAAAATCTTCAGGTATCATGACATGTACCTTCTGAATGTGATATTGGTGGATCAGTTGCTCCCAGAAAAAAATTCATTTCGAATAATGGTAGACATTTCAGGTTGAATGTCGTCGAACAAGTGAGTACTTTTATCAAAAATCTTTGTTCCGATCGATTTTTCACACGAGTGCTTTTATTCAGAAAATTGTGAAAGTAACCTGATTTTGTTAAGAAATATTGAAAAATATCTGTCATTTCAAAGTTTTGAAGATTGGACTATCGGGTGTAGTCCTGCATCGAAGCTCGACAAAGCAAGTTATCAAATAAAACATGTTTCATTTTGTAACTTTGAGGGCTCGTAACAAAGGTTTTACGTAACGAAAGGTATATGCTAATTTTACCTCATCTATTCCTGAGAGGAAAGGTAGAAGTCCAGGGATACCCTTTGTATAGAGTGGTTTGAAATTTTGGTCAGTGAGGAAGCCCACAAGAAGCCCCAAGTCTGGTTGAGATATGTTGACGACCATAGGAATAGACCATAGGAATAGATAACTAGACACCTTTCTGAAGCACATCAGCAGCGTAAGACCCTCCATCACCTTCACGATGGAGAAGAAAGTCCTCAACGAACTGGTATTCTTAGATGTGCTGATGAAGAGGACCGACTTGTGAAACATCTATATACCAAAACCAATCACACGGGACAGTATCTGAACCGAAAATCCAATCAACATTTATCGACCAAAAAAAAAGAATCCTCAAGACCGTGCTTTCGAGCTCTGTAATACGACGGAAGGGCTCGAGAAGGAACTGGGCATCGTCAAAAAAATATCTTCAACGGAATGGTTACTTCAAAGTGATGTTGAAACAGACATTGACTAAAAGACAGCAAGAGCTTCGAAAGGAAGAGACGCCGTCACAACTAGTGCCTGCACTTTCCTACATCAGATGATTATCGGAAAGCAGGTTCTGATTTTGTATTTGGGTACAAAATCAGAACCTGCTTCAAATCAGGAAACATCTTCCGTAGCAGCCACATGAAAACCAGGCCATCAAAAGCGAATTGCGATTCTGAATTGTATTTACCAGATACCCTGCGAGTGCGGAAAATCTTACGTCGATGCCATTGAGCACATGAAACACAGACAGCGAAGAGAAACCAGTGAATCCGAAATAACCGATCATGTTTGAATTTATAAACATAACATCAAGTGGTCATTCACAGAGATGAACACTGGTTCAAAAGGAAATTCAAAAAAGATGTATAAATGACATCCAACAACACATTCAGCAGAGCTAGCGTTAAGATACGCAACATATGAAAACCCATAATTAAGCAAGAGATGGTCAACTCCTACCAAATGGTCATTTCTCGCAAAACCGGAGAAGCGGAGAGGGAAGAGGGGATTTGTGAAAGCAGTCGAATGACCTATATGTATTCATCTCTTTGAGGAGTAGTTCAATCATCACTTGAATACGATTTTGGATATGAAAAATCGAAACGTCGTGAAGTAATTTGGTTTGAAATCTTTTAATTTTTATTTCATTTCAATTGTTCGATATTTTGCTTGATTTTCATTTTATTGTAATTTTATTTCCAGGTTTTTTGCTCAATATAATTGTTATTTTCAGCTATTCATTTTAATTTTATTCGTTCATTAAATGATTCCAATTCACATTATATCATATTGAACAATGGAAGCCCGAACTAATGAAATTCATATTTTTCACGTTATGACGTTGAATTGGTATATTCGTTCTATGTTCTATATTCAATTCATTTATTATGACTCCCAAGTCATTCATTTTATTTTTTATCGATCATAAATAAAGAATTTTGAGACAACACAATGTAATTCGGTAATTGCAGATATTTCATGACGTGTTAGTTATCTCGTCATCAGTATCTATTGAAATCAATTCGTAAGTATAATTTGTTCCAATCATATTTAAGTACAGAGAAAGTCTTGTCTGACGCTGTATGACTCGTGTAGAAATGTGTATTATAGTCTGAGTTCAAATATTTGAAATTCAGACATTTCAATTCATTTTTTCTTGTATGACGTGTATTTTCAGACCTACACCGCTGCGTCGACATATGGGGTTTTTTCTGCATTTATTGGCTATGTGGTTGTTTTCAAAAAATACAATTTTACCGGGCAAGAAACAACTTACTGTTCTGGTTTTTTTTTATAAAAAATTTACATTGACCTTTGCGAATACGGTAAATGTTTTTGGACCTTCCAAATATTTTAAATGCTGAATTTTAAATGAATCAACCTCATATAAAATTGAATTATGTTTTCGAATTGAAATTTCAATCACTTTTTCATTGATCTTTTTTACTAATCACATTCCAACTATCTCAATTTTCATGTTTTTGAAAATTAGTTCCATACACATTTTCTAAATTCCGGTTGATTTCAATTCTGTGTTTTTGAACAACGTTTCTTACTTTCACATACAATTTTCAATCCACCACGATTTTATTAACGTTTATTTTCCAATCCACTGGAGTTACTGTTTTTTTCTAAATCCATCCTGGTTGCCATCACGATTTGTGTTAGTTTGATTATTAGAGCATGTAGTGTGGTTTTTGAGTCATTTGGAAATTTAATAGCAACTTCAAGTTTGTCAAGAATAGGAAAAATTACTGCATGTAACGAAGAGCTAGAAAGCATTCGGAGGAACAAAGATGCACATATTTGCGATTAAAATTGTCTCTGCTTAGTGTAGATGTACAGTCCCCTGAATAAATTGTGAAATCAACGTACAAAGTCCTCACTATTAGTCCATCTCATTATTGAATTCAAAATAATTTTGTTCCCCCCATGACCCCTCCCAGGTTGAGTGCCCTGAGTTGAAATCTTCCCCACACAGTCAATATGTGCAGAACATTCCATCTCCTCAATCCACCCCCGCTCCTCCAGAGCGGTCCTCAACTTACTGATGGGCACTTCAGCAAGATTGACATCTGACCTTCTTTGGTCGAAAGTCAGCCTCTAGGTGCTTTTACTCTTGATCTGTTGATTTTTTTTGGTCAAGACAGGAAATGAGTGCTATAAAGATAACTTGTTTAATTATGAGATAAGTATTCTTTTGAGTCAGAAAATTATGAATAATGGTTATGTCATTAATCGGAGAAATGTTTGGAATAAATAAAAAAAACTTGGTTTGAATTAGAAGGTTACTTTTAAATATGTACATTTTTTATACTTACATTAAACCCAAAATACGGCGAAAAATTTCTAAGAACGTAGCAATTATAAATAAAACAATACCAAGCAAAAAATTATGAAAGGCGAAAAACACAACAATTTAATTAAAAAAATATTTTATCTTAATCCTCGGAGGATGAATCTTCGCTAAGGTCTGAACTGATGTAATCTGGTTCAGTGTCACTATCTTCTTGCAAGTTGACTATCATGTCGTCTACCATGAAATCTAATGTTGGTTTCCATGAAAAACTGTTCAAAACTTTCAGCATGCTCACATCGTTTTATTCACTAAGATTCAGAAAACGCACTAAAAAATTCATCGCATAATCTTTCCATGGTCTTTAAGATAAAATCTACATTTCTTTGTGCAACATATTGCTTTAAAGACGCCCACACTAACTCAATAAGCTTTAATCAGCGTGGTATGGAAAGCCTTAGACGGTATATTCGTGGGCGCTCATAATTTCATCAATTTTATACATTTTATATCGCGGTTTATGAATTTTAATTAGACTCCACAAATAAGTTTTTATTTTATTTTATCTTTTGACTTATTTACCTGCACAATGTGATAGGGAGTATTGTCTAAGACTAAGACACTCTTTGGTGGTAAATTAGGAATGAGTATCTCCTGTAGCCATTTTATATAATTCGTGAAGTTCTCGTTATGATAATCACCCGCATTCACTATTATTAGTCTTTGCCTGGTTTATGTAAACCTTCACTAGTGTTGCCATTGCAGGTTTTTATGTGGGTATGCGAGAAATGAATATAGGTTTCGTCCATGAAAATTATGGGTCGCTTTTCTTCTCGAAATTTTTTCATATTTTCTGGATTTTCCATTTGTGAAAAAGATTCAAGTCACATATTTCACATTTCAAATAGGTTACCAAATTCGTGTTATATTCAATTGTCTTTTCAACAATTCTTCATAGAGAAACGTTGCGGGTTCATTAAACTCACCTCTACCTAATTATGTATTACTGCAACCTTTTCAGTACGTTGAACTGTTTGCAGTTCAAATATATAACAATTAGATAATAAGTGATGAGCAACCAGTTTTGTATAACCTCGATTCTGACGAGTTTATTAGTGTGCATGTACTCTTCGATGTAAGATGTAAACTTTGATACGAATAAAACGAAACTTTTAGTAATGACTGCTTTCAATAAATCTACCTGGAAAACCCGACATTTCACATTAATAATTTTCGATTATTTTTCGTTTTCCTCCAACAAAATCCCATGTCATGCATAACTTCTCTCACGCTTTCGTACGAACCAGCATAGTTATTTTTGGATTTAAATTTATGATGTATGCGTCGAAAAGTTGGAACCTTTTTATCGACAGTATAATAATTAATAATAAATCTTCGAAGCAATCCTTTATCAAAACAATCTAAGTTAGTTTTAGGTGCGGCTTTCTTTCTTTTTATATCTCATTCATTGATTTGTCATGAATGCTCCTTCAATCTGCCTACTCCTCATATTGAACTGAGGTATCGATGGGTGTTCCATGGTAGGTATTTATATCGACGGAAGCTTTTGAAATGGAAATGTGGGGGCAGGGCTTCGGGTGATTACTATCACGGGACGTCTTGGGGGTTGAGCACCGGGATATTTGAGGTTGTAACTCTCTGATCGTCATCATGTTTGTTCAGGCAGAAACGTCGCTTTTCGATTTCGATGGCCTTGCGAATTATCCAATTTCTTAAAATAGCTCCAAAATGGGAGCCGAAACGTCGAACACAAAACTTCAGATGCGGTTCAACCCGAACTCAACGACAAAATACTACTGTCCGTGGAAACCTATCTGAAAACACACATACATATATATGGCTGTTTCTATTATTATGTGGTAACATTGCTATGATCAGAACCGTAACATATACGAAGACAATTAAATGGGAAAAAAGGTAACTGTTATCGGGATCAATACAATGGTCGAAAAAATAATCCGAGGACTCTCGCTTTTCTCGAGTTATACGGGGAAAATAAAAAATGCTGTTTTTTGTTTTTTTTTTCGAATGGAATTGTTATCTTGAAGAATATCAAAAATTGGAAAGAAAAAATGTTATTGTATTCGAAGTGTACTGACGATATAATAATAAATATTAGATAAAACGTTTTCTTATTGCAGATATTGACACATCATCAGTGACAACAATCTTAAATTACGGTCCTGTCTGTTTGGGCAAACTACTTATTTTCGGAAAAAATAAGATTTTATTTGACTCTTCTGCTTTTTAATCAAAAACAAAACTGACAATAATAATGGTAACTATATAAAACAATAAACAATATCAAC
>WOGN01007753.1:0-11657 GCA_015342105.1 Leptinotarsa texana | reverse complement strand
TCCACCAAGCCGACCGAAGCGTCCAATGGTCCACGCTCGTCTAAGGTTAGTGACATCTGTTCCGCTCTGGACCAGATGAAGAAACTGTTCGTCCAATTCCCCGTTCTCGAGAAGATGTTTACAGTTAACACCAGCGTATTAACTGGAACCTGTTAATGGCTAGACAACCAACATTGCCTAGCTCAATGTTGACAACTTCTTGATTGCACTTACACAATGAACCTTTTGGTATTTCAAACTACCGTTTCTACCATAGAGAACGAGTTGGAACTGCTGGGGGAGGAGTTGGCATTTTTGTCAAACGTACTCTTCCTCACGTACAATTCGCCATTAACCTGGACCGGTTACACGACACGGAAGCCGTGAGCATTGAATTCCAACTGAGAAGAGGTCGTCATAGACTAATCTCAGTTTACAACCCTCCGCGGAATCGTCTACTTTCAGAATCACTAGATGAACCGCTATTGTCGACAGATACCCTCACAATTGCTGCTGGTGACTTCAATGCCAAGCACAATCTGTGGCCGAGCGCTTCATGCGCATGCTGATAGACATGAGTATCGAGTGATGGATCCAGATGAGCCTATCGTGGGGATAACAGACCTGACGTGCTTGATATGGCACTACTCAGGAACGTCTCCATGTCCTGCGAAATGTACGCTTTGTCGGAACTAGACTCAGATCATAATCCAGTCATCCTGATGCTGGGTGATGATCTCCCTCCCCAGGATTATCGTATGAGATCTTCCACGGATTGGGAAGCTTTCAAGGCTCATCTAGTGGAGACACGTACGGACCGTGAGGCGCTTCAAACTCGCAACGGTCTCGACGCGGCAGTGGCGGATTTCGAATTGTCAGTAAACAACGCTTTCCGCACAGCCACAACCAGGACAGAGTGTCCTCTGCGAAGCTATAATGAGTGCCCTCCCAGGATAAAGAACCTTATCCGGGAGAGGAATCGACTCAGACGAGTTTATCAGCGGACTCTCTATCCTGGAGACAAGGCTGCAGCTAGTAGGATGGCTAATCAAGTTAAACAGGTCATCACTGTACAGTTCGGTGAGTATCTAAGGATTTGGAGAAATCTCCTGTATCGAACTTTTTTTTTAAATTCTGAGTATATGAAGCTTTGAAGGGTAGGAAGAAAATAGTACTTCAAAATTAACACAACACTAACATTTAATGCCAACAGCTGTTTAGACACACTGTATCATCTTCTAAGCGAGTTTATAACTTGCTCAGTAGATGACAGCAAGTTTTTTTAACTCGCTTCAGTTATGACACAGTGTGTCGAAATAACTGGTGGCATATATGTTAGTGTTGTGTAAATTTTGAATTATTATTTTCACCATTCACATTCAATTTGAATAAAGTTACACATATTAGAAGTCGATACTACAAAACATATATAAAGCGTATTTCGTCTATGAAAATGAATACTAATAACAATGTAATTTCTAATGTTTTATTCCGAGACAAGTCAACGTTTTATCAAAAACGTATATATTAACATTCACCGCATAATAAAAGATCAACGTATAGGTTGATAAAGTGAGAATTAAGAATAATGATTTATATTATTTGTAGGATGAAAATTTATTTTACAGAAACATTTAATTTGGATTTGTTACGAAATACTTCAGTTTTTAGTTGACTGACATTCAAGTAGCCACCAATAAAAGCTCGACCTAGACGAGTTTGTCATTTTTGACCGAGATCGAGAACAAAATAACATCTCGGCAGAGAATAAGAGCCAACACCTGAATAAAGGAATTATGATAAAAATATGTAAATAATAATAATACATATTTCCATAAAGATGATTTTCTGATACAATAAATAAATGAATAAATGTACAGTAAATATAAAAGTTAACCCACAAAACGAATATATCCTTGAGGGTAGGGTTATAAGGAAAATTATAATAAATGCTGTTCAATAATATAGGTATTTGTGATGCACTGTTTGGAACCTTTGGTGTAGCAATGACTATTATTGGAGTTTTTTCCCCAACACCAAACCGTTATTTTAACACCTCGGCACGTGTTTCGGTCACCAAGTGAACATCTTCAAGAAGAAGAATAAACAGTTTGATCTTGAAGAGGGAGATTAAACGGTTAAATCTTCCTCTTGAAGATCATCACTTATTTTAACACCTCGACATGTGTTTCGATCACAAGTGATCATCTTCAAGGGGAAGGAACTGTACTATATTTCTCTTGAGGATGATCACTTAGTGATAGAAATACGTGTCGAGGTGTTGAAATAAGGGTTTGATGTTGGGAAAACCTCCACAGTTAATATTCATTTACTATAGGTATTGTTTAATGAAAAATAACTGATTTAATAATCAAAGTTAAAATTAATTTAATATCATACCATAAAAAGGCAATTTTTTGCCAGCGATTGTCGTTTCTTATACAACTGTCCAGTTCTACTAGAAAGTTTTAAAAAATGTTATATTTTGGTGATTAATTCATTCAATACATAAAAATGACGCGAGACAGGAACTGAACAACTTCATGATTCTAAATCCGAGTTTGTTTTTCATATTAACATTTCTTCCGTTTTAGGAATCACACATTAAAAGGTAAGACCTCATTAATCCTTAGCTCGCACAAGTTTCGACTTCTGAGGGTTGTCGTTCGCAGGGGTGCGATAGCTGGCTAACGAAAAAACAGATTTTTTTTTCTGTTTCCTGAAAATAATCTAAACATGTATCCGTCGGACACTGAACTCAATCGATCAAAATTAGTGTAATACCTAATTTTTTTAATTTTTCTTTCAAATAAATACATCCGTGTATGATAATTCGAGATTTCAGTAGATTATAATATTACATTCAAGTAAGTCATTGGCTTCTCAAAATTTTGAAAATTATGGTGTCGCACACATTTTAACCGATTAAACTTGGTGCACTCGGGATGCAACTATGAAGGTAAATTTGTACAATTCTCGATGAACCCACGAAATATATTCATATAAAATAATCAATTATCCATTAATATTGCTGTTAGGATGTGAGGTTCTTTCTGAAATAAGTTTTTTATACATCTAATTAATGTGATAAATTCCTTTAAATTATTCATCATTTACTGGTTTGTTTCGTTTAGTAGTTATAAAGTGCTTCCCGTCTGAAGTGATTATGAGTACTTGGCCTACAAACCAAAATCCAGAGTGCTATTCTAATGCCGTAAGTTTTGTGATTGACTGGGAATGTATCGTCGTTGTACTAATTTACCCATTCAACGAACCGTAAATCCCAAAATCCCTTGTTTTCTCTGAAAACAGTGACGTTCGCATTGAACACAAATCACGAGAAACACAAGTGAGTATTAGTCAAACCAGACGGTTGGCTGTGGTCTAAAAGGGCCGTAAAAACGCTGATGATGCTAGGGTGGCGCTGAATGAACAGTTGACTGCATAACCCTACCATGTTTCCAGTCGACGTCATAACAAAAGATAAATTACCACCGAGTCAACAGTTGCGAATCAAAATTGGATGGAATTGTTTCGCAAATGTAGTTTTAGCCCTTGGGAGTTGGATATCTTTTTGTGATTGTTGAATTGGAATATCTGTTTCGTTTCATAGATGAGAGAAAAATGATATCACATTCGAGAATTCCTAGAAAGGGAATGTTAACTGTCACTAGTACATGTAAATTAAACATCTTTGAATACTTATAATACGTGTTTTTTGTTTCAGGTAAGTTCAACCCATTGGATTCTACTCTCTTCTACTGGATGAATCGTAAGTGGAACATATGCCAACTATTATTTCGGAACTTGTGAAGATGATTGAACTCGTTCCAATTCAAAAAGTTTTTTTCGGTGTTTATATTTCAGGGAACATCATTATAATTACAGGGGTGTTTTGAAATTAGCCTGGCCTTCGTTGGATGGCATGAAGTGACATTCAACACATTGCGTGTATTAAACATTCGTCGAATTTAAGTGACATCTTTCTTTTTAAAAAATGTAAAAGGTTAGATATCGTTCAGTATTTATTGAGGAAGGGAGCGTTGGAAATAATTAAATTGAACGAAAACCTCCAATTGCAAAATGCTCAATGATCGACTAGAACTATATGCAGCTCGCCCCTTTTGAATTTATGAATTTTGACATCTAGTTTAGGACCCATTCAACAGTATGATATATCATAGATTATCTTCTATTTTTGTGGTGTTGCTATTGATTATACAGGTAACATTTGTTGTTTCAGGTACCAATATTATAGGTCTCTGACTTTATCAGTATATATTTAAGGACTTGCGTTAAATGGTCTAATAACCGAAAACGGTCGTAAAAAATATTAAACTTAGGAGAAATTAGCACTTATTCTATATCAATAACTTTTCCTTAGGAGGGATAAACAATGCTGAAATCAAAGCCAAAGTGGATGCTGTTTATGGTGTCAAATCTGATTTTGTCTGTAGTCAAAAAAGTATCGACTCAGATTGCGTGTGATATTAGAATCTAAACAAGTCAACGTGAACAAATCTTAGGAAAAGAAAAAGCTATCTGCGTGATGGTTATAGTCTAGTTCACATGTACCATTTTTTCTTGTCAAATGAAAATTTTTATATAGTTTTCGAAAATAACGATCGAGGTGTCATTCAATTCGTAGTGTCGCGTAGAAAGTTTAACACATTAGTACATATTGTTCGTTCAATCGAACATGCCTATTCATGTCGGTGAAGAGAACGTCTGCGCTTATTTTCAATTATTCCCCGCCAAAAAGTTGTTAACACATAATATAGGATTAACAGTTGGTTCAGTCACATGGGTGGTGAGAAGTGTAAACGGGTCAGTTTTGCTTGTTTGTATAGCGATGGATACAGAATTTTCCTCAACTCGCTGCGGCGGGTAAGTTATTATAAAATATCCATATCATTTATGACAAGAGTAGAGAAGAGTAGTGTAAATCCCTTTACTTGAACTAACATTCCATCAACTAGTATCTCAGATAACGCCCGCTTATCTTTATTTTTCTTGAAATCAGTCTTTACATTCCGGGTTCATTTTATCGAACATTATGCACCATGTTTACTTATTGTACGTCTGTTTTCTCACAGATTATCGCTTGACGAACTGATTGAAATGTTGGAACATAACGACACAGAAATTGGCGTTATGTACATTCTCAAGACAGCGAAGATACTGATATTGATGGTGATCTATCAGATGATGATCATGAAGGATATATTTCTCACCTGGGACCAGCTATGCTGCAGGTGGAAAGTGACATTGTTCCACCTATACCCTCCAATCTTAGAGATTGTAATGATGCACTCTTGGATATTTCTTCATCGTTCATGTTTTCATTGCTGATAATTCATTCTTTCAAGAGATTCGATAGATAGACGAATTACGATGATCGTTAGGGACAGTACTTGTGATGCCTTGTTTGGAAACTTTGGTGTAGTAATGAACATTACTGGAGTTATATCCTAACACCAAACCGTTATTTATAACACCTCGACACATATTTCAATCACCAAGTGATCATCTTCAAGAGGAAGTTTAATCTTCCTCTTGGTGATTGAAACTCGTGTCGAGTTGTTAAAAATAACGGTTTGGTGTTGTAATAGAACTCCAGTAATATTCGTCAAGGACTGCTTGAGGTGGACATCTAAAATTCGTCATGTTGGAATATTAAAGAAATCAATATTAGGTGTTAAGTCGCATAATTATTAGTCACTTTCATAATCAACAACAGAAATGTCATAAGTTCAAACATAGAAACATCAAAACTTATGAGAAATTTTGAAAAATGTCCTAGCATCGAGCTTCAGTGAATTTCAAATATTTTCCTGATTTCCTTATTGATGTGATATCGTGTCATCGCCCTTTATTAGGCATCTCTCACATTTAACGACCGAATCTATCACAGGTATGGCGACGAAGGATTAATATGGACAACAGCAGGTACTGACGGCCTATTAAATGACTAATTTTGTATGGCGTAGTATGTATTGTCCGTCGTTTGGGACATATTTAACGTTCACCCGGTTCGCTGTGATAGGATTGCGGTGGAGTAGAAATGCGGCGGCCATCTGTCACAGACTTGTAATGCATGCATATGTTGGCGGGTTGTACAGACACCTTCAAAATCGATTCGCTCTCATTTAAGAGCCAGTTGTTTGACAAGTAAATGTTGAACAGGACAATTGCTTTACAATATTCCATTACCATTATCATTCATTTTGATATTAATCCAATCGTCCACTCCCAGGAAAAAAATTTGAGTTGCTTCTCACGGTCTCTCATCGGATGCATAAGTTTTTAAGATGCTGAATTTGAATTTCAACTTTGTGCCCTTGCTTCACATCGAAAATCGCAAAGCACCTTGAAATTTTGGTACATTTTTCAGTTTTTTCAACATAATTCGAAAACAAATCGCTGTATTAAGGAAATAGTTTTACACAAAATTGAACTGAATACAATTTCTTACAACATTCATATGTCAACTTTGGAATTCGAATGTTTGATTCCGCGCTGGAAAATGGCTATTCTTTGACACTTGTTGGAAAATGAGAAACACTTAATTCTAACTTTACGGCGGTGCTTTAAAATCCATTTTTTCTTATTGATTTTTTGATATAACTAGGTCACTTTTGGACAATTGGCGAAAACCAGCGAGGCTCATTGTCGATAGACCCGCTAGTATAAAGGAAATCGTCCAACTACCCTTATTGATTCAACTAACAGTAAGCCAATGTTACACTTTTCTATTTCTTTTTGTAAGTATAGCATAATGTTCTGATACACTCAATTTCTTTTTCGCATATATGAATGGCCTCCACTTCGTTCTTAGGGTTGGTAAGAACGTAGACCTATTGATAATTATGATCGAAACCCTGCAGATCTCTAGGGAGGGGAAAATTATATTTCACTTCGGATGGGTACAAAAAAAGTGAATAATTAAGAAGCATTCAGACCTTTTAGCCTACTTTTGAAAGTGTAAGAATTGTCATCCCACAGGAGGATGAATTCAAGAGCCGAGAGACAAACTCGTAATAGTGTTATTCAGTGGAAACCACGACACTACTATTCTCAATAAATTCCGGTAAAAGCAATACAAGGTTTCTGGGAACATCGTATCTCTCTTTCCCACCACAGCAGCAACAGTAGAACATAGCTCTAGAGTGTTCCACCAAGTAGGGCGCTGGCTTTTAATTATTACACAACCTGAGTAATGAGTCTAACAAGGGATGGTTCCCATGATAAACCTTGAAACACCATTTCCTGAGAAGCTACATGTAAATACCAGAAGAAATGTTCAGGGAAATGCGGATGCGGAAGGATTGGCCTATTCCATTCCAAACTCTGGAATATGAAGAACGATTCCCCAACATCGTTAGTTTGGTTGACGATTAGGGTGTTCCCGAACATTCCGGTAACTGAGGATGGAAGGTAGTTTCTACAGTTGAATTCCATATAACCACTTATTACCTACATATACAATTGTCGCCGATACGGATATTTATTATATATGTATGTTTCATTGCTTCCCAGTACCAATCTTCACTAAAACACCTTCAGGCGAAAGCGTTCATGAAGAAACAATTGCCCATATTCACGGAAAATCTGCTAAACCAGAACCGTAAAGTTCTAAGAGTAGTGATGGGTCTAACTAACGAGGCATAGCCGATTCAAGAAACATATGAGCAACAACAACAAAACCCACTGTTTTCTGCCTAGAAGAGGAAGAAATCGCAGTGCAAGTGCCCTGTGAATGTGAAGCTGAGACACGCAAGATGCGGGAAAGAGGAACCACAGGCTGCCAGCTATATGAAGTTGTCAGTGTCAAGGCTATGGAGTCTCATCAAAGAGATCAAACTAGACACTGAGCTCTAACAACCAAGGAGCATCACAATAGATCTGAACAGGTCGCAGTGAATGAGCCCAGGGGCCAGCTCCCCAACAATCTGATCTAATCCAACTAAGGACATCATGGCTATTTGGAGTGAATAGAATCAGGAGTATGGCACTCGATATTTTTTCAATCTTATCTCAACAACGGAATGCAACCAAAACGATTACATGATATAGCGTCGGATTTTTCAAAGAATAATCGTGATGTCCCTCAGGGCTCTGCGTTGGGGCTATTTTCGTCAGTAATTAATGTGAATGCTATCATTTCTCATCTACAGTATTTCTGTATTCGTTTTGTGTATAATTGTTCAAGGTCAGTTGCGAAGCGCGTTAGAAAGGCAAGTAGGATGAATAGCAGCATACACATTGTTAGAAAATCATTGGATATCATTACAGGAAAAAACAATTTGAGAGTACAAGTGAATTTCAGGCATTCACAACGGTTTTTATTTTTCTAATGGTAGACTGAGTCCAATTTACTATTCACCCCAAAAAAATATTGTTGATTATCTGAATTTTGTGTAAATCATTTCCCTATGAGATTGTCATGCTTTTTATATTTAACAACAGTCTTCACATATCAGGATTGAGATTTTTGATCAAACTATCAATAAAATAATATCTTTTCATCTTTAATTTTTTTGAATTTATTTCACTTCGAAATTCCTCAGGGTTCCATGTTGCCTCCAACACACATTTTATTGTATATCAATAACTTATTAGAATAAAACAAGAATTATTTTGCTTTGCTGACGACAGCATACTTGCCTCGTTATTTCATTTAGATTCCAGAACATCGGCTGCGGATGCACATCTTCGCCTGCAGCAGGAGGTTGCACATCTCAATGAGAATCTAGAAGTAAATTCGAATTGTGGTTGAATTAACCAGATTCAATTCAATGCCTTAAAAATCCAGGCATCGACTTCCTCCAAGAATAATGTCAGGACAGATAATTCCGCTTTCTGCTTCGATGAGTTGGGGGTTGAAACACTGTTCCGAACGAGAAAACTGTGTACACACCTCAGCAACTTCAAATCAAAACATCAAGACTGAATTTTTTTTTAAAATTGAGTTTGAAATTAAGAAAAAGTTGAAAATATTTTTTTAATAAGCTTAAAACAATAACGAACGAAGAATACTGATATTATTGTGAAAAAATCGTGACCACTTGTTGCCATATTTTTTGTATATCAGGCGCCCGTCGCTTTTTTCACAATAATACTGATATTTTTCGTTCTTTATTATTTTAAGCTTAAAAAAATATTTTCAACTTTTCAGTTCGATGTTCTTCAAGAACGTGTTTTTTACTTTTTTTTATCATTTTGATAATTTATTCATCGTTAAAGTTTTTTATGCAATGGTACAAAACTTATCAGATTGGTCTGAATATATATCATTAAAACTCATAAAAACGTCATAGAATTCACACGAATCTTTGATTTAATTGTATGCGAGCGCTTTCGGCAGCTGGTCGTGCTGTCATCAACAAGACTCTACTCAAACTGAACCTGTCAACCTGTTGTTTGTCCTTTTTTGCGGCCCGAACGCCTCAGTGCAGGTACTTTACGTGAATTGTCATGAATTCTTCATAACAATCTGACTTCTATTTTGTAAATAGGAAGAAACCCATCTATTCGCTACTCCACGAACTCTAATACGGTTTCATTTTGTAAATGCAAGCTCATTATTTACATTATCGAATGCTCTACTGAAATCAAAATATAGTGCAAAAGGATATTCCTTAGTATTCAAGCTAGAATAAATCATATTGCATAATTCGTTGCTGACCATTTCACTTCATCTCTTTCTTATGGTGAATAGTGTTTTGTTTCATTGATTCAGGTAATGCAGCATTCGTTCAATAAACAACCAGTGAAATTGCTTCTGAAACAGTAATTTCACCAATGTATACATTTGTCTCGATAACTAATTAGAAAAGTAGTCTACAAGCAAACTCCAGCAGATGCTTAATTATTTCTTCGACTAGGGAACTTTCCAGCTCCCTAATCTCGAACAATTCAAGACACTCATTAATTCTTGATAACACACAGGAATTCACGATGAAAGAAAATCGATTCGGGTTTGGTCGTGATGAAAATCTCCTGATCGTACCAGCGAATAAGTGGAAGAGAAATGAAAATTCCAATATTGTTCTCCACATCAGTATTTTTCTGGATTTCCGATGAAACGCATCCTGTTTAGAAGGGGACATCCATTATTCATTATTGGTTTTTCACTTCGCTGTCGAAGAAAGTTGCCAGGAAACTACAGAAGATTTTGAGATGATGTGAAAATAGACGTCGTTTTCATATTTGTGGAAATATTGTAGTACATTTGGTATAAGTACAATAGTGAACAGACGTGGAGCTGAATTCATGGGGTAGGATTCATGAAGTCGGTTTTATGAAACCCAACAGATTTTCACCATACGGACTCGTTTGCGATTGGTTTCCAAAAACAGCAACAAAATTCTTCTTTCAGTTTAGGAAACAAACTCGAAACTCGTATTCCATCAAACAGACAAAAACTAGTCTCAGTTACTTGTTCTGGTGTGAAATGTTTTCTGTCCTTTCCACTACAGAAACAGTTTCCGCCATGCCTTCTCTAGACGATGTTATTATAATGTTCTGCAGTTTTATTATCATCGAATCTTTTGAGCGAAAGAAAAAAAAAACAAAATACTGGATTGAATCAATGTTGAGAAGACGAATAGATAATGTAACCAATGAAATTATATCAGAGTTGATGAATCAACGATGAAAATAAAAACAACAATAAAAATTAATTGGCGCTCCAGGGCGATTTTATTGATTCCAGTGGCACATTTGCTTTTTCAGCTGCAGGAAAAACCGAGAAAACCTGCAGCACCACATCATCTAAAGATCTTGATCTGCCAATGTCCTCTTTCTCATAGAACAAAATCTAGGGTGTCTCCAGAGGCTCCAATAGATTCAATGCATCGCCAGAATACTTCGTGACACGACTATCGTCAAACTCAAACCAGCCCAATTCGACTTTGACCAAGGCGTAATAATAACCAAATTCAACGCCAGAAGTACAGTGAAAAATGAATGCATAAATATTATAATAGTGGTCTGCTAGATTGAAATGTTCATCTATTTCGAACCTTCCAAAGAGTGTCTTGCTTCCGTCAGATGATAAATAATGACATAGAAATGCATGGACAACTGGCATCATCAAAATTTATACCCGCCACAGATTAAAACATAAGACATAAGATGTAATAAACGCACCCTTTCTAATCACACCATAAATTTGGATCATGCTTTTCTTTTGATGATCTTGGAATTTTAGACTCAGCAAATAATACTCAAAGAAGAACTTTCTCAGCCTGATATATACCTATTTCCTTTATTTAAATAAAGAAAATAAATTTGACAACAATTGATAATTTCATAACAGTAACTTCTTACCTTCACTCTCTGTGATTTATCATATTACAGTTCTGTGAAATCTCATTGGCAGCAATGCAGTGGTCAGAACAAGAAACTCTGTCAAACACTTTCTGTCAAACTTAATGTTTTATGTCAATCATGTCTGACAACCTGTTGGTTTCAATTTCCAAATTCATAATTTCACATTATTTATGCAATCATCTCATATCATCGCAAAACTCTTACGGAATGTTATATGTTTTTAACCAATTTTAATTTCGACATACAAATATGAGGATCCTCTTTGTTACTCATTTGTTAACTTCATTTTAACCTCACTTTCGTGAGTATGAATACGTTGTCCATACCCTTCAAATAGTTTT